>SMDT01000704.1:0-143716 GCA_005392925.1 Aquilaria sinensis
ACTACTTCGGACGATGATGGGCTGAGCCTGAAAGTATGGCCGCAGCCTTCTCACTGCAAGCACTAAGGCATATATAGCTTTTTAAAGCAAAGGGTACCTGACTCCGGTGCCATGCAGGGACTTGCTGACATAGTAGACCGGCCATTGCTTTGGCCCTTCTTCTTTCACAAGGACCGAGCTCACAGCTTTTTCTGTGACGGCGAGGTAGAGTACGAGGGGCTCTTCCTCCCGAGGTTGTCGCAGAGTCGGCAGGCTGGCCAGGTAGACTTTGAGTTCTTCCCAGGCCTTTTGGCAATCTTCATCCCAAGGATGATCATTCCTTCCGAGGTCGCCTTCCATTTTTGCTGCCTTTGTGAGGATTTTGAGGAAGGGTCGACACCTATCTCCGTACCTGGAAATAAAACCTGCTCAGAGAGGTTATTCTTCCGGTGAGTCTCTGCACATCTTTGACTGTGGCAGGAGTTCGGAATCTGAAGCAGAGCCTCAATCTTCTCGGGGTTAGCATCGATGCCTCTTTCGGATACCATGCACCCAAGGAATTTTCCCGAGGTCACCCCGAAGATGCACTTCTCAGGATTAAGGTGGATCCCGAAGTCTCTGAGCTTTTGGAAGGTTTCCTCTATGTCTGCAACGTGGTAGCCGGGCAGCTTGCTCTTGATTGTCCCCGTTTGGTCTTTGAAGACCTTGTTCATCAACCTCTGGTAGGTGGCTCCTGCATTATTGAGCCCGAAGGGCATCCTGATATAGTAATATGTTCCTCCCTTGGTGATGAAGGCAGTCTTCTCTTCATCTTCGGGGTTCATCCTTATCTGATGGTAGCCACTGAGGGCGTCTAGGAAACTTAGGAGCCCATACTCAGCAGTTGAATCTACCAGTTGATCTATTGGCGGCAGAGGGTATGAGTCTTTTGGGCAAGCATCGTTTCAAGTTTCTGAAGTCGATGCGCATCCGGAGTTTGCTGCTACCTTCTTTTGGGGCCGTGCCCACGTCGCTCAACCATTCGGGGTACTTGACCTCCCTGATAACTTCAGCATCTAGGAGACGCTGGACTTCAGTTTTGACAAAGTTGCTTTTGTGGGATGAGATGCTTCGTTTCTTTTGCCAGACAGGCCTTGCTTCCGGGCTTACTTTGAGGCTGTGCTGTATTATGCCAGGGCTTACCCCCGGCATGTCTTTTGGCAAGCAGGCAAACAGATCTTTATTTTCTAGCAAAAAGGATACAAGATTTTCCTTGTCACCTTCGGCCAAGCTCTTCCCTATTCGGGTAGATTGACCTGGGACAAGCTCTACTGCTTCCGTTTCTGCTTTGGCGAGATCTTCTTCTTTGCCTTTTTCTAGCACCTTTGCCTCCATCGTTTGCGCGAGGTTGCTCGCCGGAGCTTTTCGTTTTTTTACAAACACCTTTCTTACCTCGGCTTGGTCTAGGAAGACCTCTGCATCTCCATCCTTGGTCGCGAATGTGACAGTCAAGTACTTCACATCAGGGCGAATATGCAGGTTCCCCATTGTCTGTCTTCCAAGGATGACGTTGTACGAGGATGGGACGTCCATGACGATGAATCTCGCCCTTGTGGATGCGTACAATTCATCTGCTATGCCTACCGAAGTCCCTTTCATCGTCAACGGGAGATCGATCTATCCGAGGTCGTGGAGTTCGGATGAATGAACCCCAAAAGTGGACGAGGTGACAGGCTTTAGTTCGCTGCTGGAGATGCCCAAGCTCGGCAGCAGGTGCGAGAATAGGACGTCAGCTTTTAAGCCATCATCAAGCAACACTCTTTTGACGCCTCAGTTCCCTATCTTTGTCGTGATTAGCAGCGGATCGTTGTGGGGGAAGACGACGGTGGAGCTATCTTTGCGAGCCAGTTTCTTTGATGGACTTTGATACTCCATGACTGCAATTTCTCTGGCTTTCCGCTTTCTTTCCGAGGATGGGAGCCCCGTGGTGATGGTTTGGATCACCCCTGCTGGAGGTGGAGGGCGCCTTTTTGGACTTCGGTTTCTCCGCCTGTCGGAGTCATAGTCCTCATCTTCAGCCCTTTCTTCCTCCATTTTTCTGCCTTTCGGGGGGTGACATCCTCAGGTATTTCCGAAGTTGGCCCTGTTTTATCAGCGACTCTATGTACTTCTTCAGCTGGAAGCAATCTTCGGTGTCATGGCCGTGGTCGCGATGAAACTGGCAGAACTTCTTGGCATTCTTTTTGTTATCGGCGGCCATGGCCCTTGGCCGCCGAATTAGCTTCCCCTGCCTTTCCAGCGCCATGAGAATGTTGGTCCGTGTAGTGCTCAATGGTGTGAAACTTTGGGGTTCCCTTCCCCGCATTCTCCGAGGTCGTCCTGCCTGTTCGGTAGGATGCCGAGCTTGTTGACTGGACCCTTCGGCGTCGTGATGATCAGATTTTGGCCCGGCCATCCTCAGTTCCTCGACTGTCATGTGTTGCTCTGCCCTACGGTAAAATTCTCCGAGGGTCTCCGGGGGGTCCTTTTGAGAACTCATAGAACAGCTGTGAGTCTCGCCGAAGGCCCCGTGTCATAGCAAGAATGCGGATTTCGGGCCGGAAGTCTGGGACGCTCAGAGCTTCTCTGTTGAATCTTTCGACATAGTCTCGGATGGTTTCTCCGTTCCTCTGCTCTATGTCGAACATCTGTACAGGCATCTTCGCAGTAGGTCTGCTCCCAATGAACTGCTGGGTGAAGGCTGTGGACAACTCCCGGAACTCAGTAATGGTCCCTGGGGGCAAGGAATTGTACCACGCCGTGGTTGGCCCTGTGAGGGTGACTTCGAAGCACTTGCACATGGTAACATCATCAGCACCGTGTATTATCATGCTCCGTCTGTACTTCGTCAGGTGGGCCTGCGGATCAGTACGACCATCATAAATTTCCAACCGAGGTACTCTGAACTCGCCTGGCATGGCTGCCTTAACGACGGCCTGAGTGAAAGGGGAGTCACCTTCGCAGGATGTTCCCGAGGGTCTGGCCCAAACGGATTTTCTGGCCACTTGTTTTTCCACTCTGTCCAGCCGTGCTAGTATCTTCTCCATGAGCACTGTGGCGCTAGGGCCTTCTTCAGGGAATGAAGATCGTCGGCGCCTCTTCGGGGGGCGAGTTCGGCGCTGAGGGGACAAGGACCTCGCCTCAGGCGACGAACTGCTTCGCTGTGAGACTCTCAGTCGCTTGGACCTGGTTTGTCCCACAGAACGTTTCCCGAGGGCTATAATTTCTGTGGATGATTCTTCGCGAGGGTCTCCACTCCCCAAACTGCGATGTGTAGACTTGGGACTCCTCTCCCGAGGGCGTGTCACTGAGGGGGGTCTCTGGGCCTGTGCTTGCTGTGGCCACCTTCGGCCGATCTGCTGTGTCACTTCAGACACGACCGAACGCTGAAAGTCCCTCAAGAAACTCATGGTGACTACCAGAGGGCGGTCTTCCTCGGGCGCAGAAGTCCCTGGGAGTGTTTGCTTAGCAACCGGTTGTATCTCAGGCGCAGACGGGGACCTCGGGAGTCCCTTGTCCTTAGAACGCCGAGTCTCAACGACGGCGATCTCAGAGCGGGTTCCCACAGACGGCGCCAAATGATGGCCAGGGGCCTCATCATTTATAGTCATGGTGGCTGGTGGAGGGACTTCTGGGAGGAGGAACGCCAGGTGGATTGGACAGCCCAAAGGAGAGCACCTGAAAGCTCAGAAACAAAACGGTTAGGAGGCCCCCGGAGTGTTTTTCCGGGGGGGAGCCTCCGACGCCCAAGTCAGTGGTGGCTGAGAGAAAGGCAGAGAAAATAGCACAAAGGGCTGATGAGTTTTGCCTGGTAATGGGAGCCGTATTTCGCCAGCTAACCAACCTCTTGTCTGGTACTAACTCCTGGTATTTATAAGAGTGCCTAGCCCGTTCAGATCACGACACGTGTTCGGTCGGACGTTCCTGACTTTCTGGGCATAGGAGACAGATAGTAGGTTACCTTGAGCCATGTGCTGAGACGGGCCATGATGTGATTTTGATGGCGTCAGCGTGGCAGAGCGCCTTTTGAGGCGGATTGTGGCGTCTGTGATTGGATGTGTCAGAGGCTTCCTTAAATGCTTCCATAAATCTCCTGCCGTACTCCCGAGGTCCCTGGGTGAGGTCGTCCTTTGGTACGGACAGAGCCTCTTCGGGAAACAAGCCCTCAGTTCGGGGGTTCCCAGCTTCAGGGAGTTCCGCCTTCGGGGATATCGTGTTCGGCTCGCTATGTTTGGTGCCACTTTTCCGAAGGCGATCTGTTCACGACCCTAGGGGGGGCGAGTAGTGTCCTGGCGTGCCGGGCTCGGAGCTCTTCGGCTATCTCCCGAGGTGCCTGATCACACCTTTTCTCGGGTAGCGCCAGCTTCATCTGGCCATTACTGTGGCAGGGAGTTCGGCCAGATAGAGGCGATAGCATTCGGCTATCAAGTTGGAATGATGAAGAACAAATGTGTGTGAAGTTGGACATTAAAGCCGAGAGCTTGAAGTAGTGCAAATTGATGCTCATTACTTAATTACATGGTATAAGTGCCATGAACGGTGTTTATTGGTGAATTAATGTTTAGGTAATGGGCTAGTTTAATAGAGAACACTATTACGTGATATGGGCATTTTAGCCGAGAGCTGGACTTGATGTATAATGGTGTATTTTACTTGGTTACATGGTAAAGATGCCATGAGTGATGTACATTGGTGATTGAATGACCATGGAATGAGTTAGTTTAATAAAGGACACTAATATGTGAAATGGTCATCATGGCCGAAAGGTTAGATTAATGTACTTGAATGTGCTTTACTTGGTTACATGGTATTTGCACCATGAGCAAGCTTTATGGATGGCTAGATGTTCATGTAGTGAGTTAGAATGATGGGAAACACAAATGTGAAGAAATAAGCACTTTGGCCGAGAGCTTAAGTGTGTGTATCTTAGTGTTCTTCATGTGAGACATGGTAGTTTAATCCACGATTGTGTGTTGATGATGCCTATTTGTTGTTATGCTAGGCATTGAGGTTGAGGAACACTTGGGCACTTAAAGCTTGGTTGTGACCGAGAGCTATTGAGGTAGGGTTCACTGGCATTTGATTTTGCTTGGTAATATACACCATGGTTCAAGTGTTTAGAGTGGCTAAGTGATGGTTAAATTTGCCAAATGACCTTAGTTGCTTGATGGGCTTAGAGTTTATACTTGGTTGAAATGTTGATTAGCTAATTGACTAGTGTACCTGTACTAGAAATGCAAGTAAATGTGGCCTATTTGCTTGGCATTTCGGCAGCTCCAAGTGGAAATGGTATATTGGTAATGGTTTGTGTGCAAGAATGCACACGAGTACATGTATGGTTTGTTAAGGCCGAGAGCAACATTGTGGAGTGTGTGTGTGTACTTGTGTGCTTTGGTGATTCCTTGTGCATGCTAACCCCACTTATGGATTAATTGCCATGGTTATCTATCTTGTATATGTATATGCTTGGTTTTCTTGTCTTTGTGTTTGTTTTGCAGGTTGAACTAGCTAACGGGAGGTTAAGCTTTGAGTGAATACTCAGCTTAACTAAATAGACTCAATTTTGAGTTGGATATATATATGAGTGAATCCTACTGAGTTTTTACTCACTGCCCATCCTTTTATTTTCAGGCAAGGACATTCGGCCTGAATAGTGCTAAGCTGCTTTGTGTGTGTGCTTAGTGTTTATTTACTTAGTTTCCAAGGTATGTGCCAATGTGTGCTTGGCTTACTACTTTTGGGTTCATTACAAGTCTTATTGTTTGTTGGCCGAGACTTATGTTTTAAGTTTGCAGGCTGTAGAGTGGGAAGTGTCTAGGAGAGCATGGATACTTGGACTTTACCTCTGATTGTGGTATTCACCTTTATGACCGTGAATATGGCCATAGGCTTGGTGTTGCAGTGTGTACTTCTGTATGGGATTCTCAAGGTTTTATTTGACCATTAGGAGTATGGTCTCGGGTTGTATGTAACTTGGCATGAACAACTTATGGATGCTTGGCATATATAGCCATGTTAGATGCTAGGTAGACTACCTTTTGGTTTGTATATATGTGTAGTCTTGGATACCTAGTTTGATGATGTTTTGTGGATCTTGGATGCCAAGTTATGTATGGGCTTATGGATGACATTATTCTTGGACTTATGTGCTGAATATTATGGGCCAAAGTTTGGCACTTTTGTGTGAATAGTTATGGGCCTGAACTTATGAAATTGTGGTGCACTACTATATGTATGATTGTTGGCCGAGAGCATCTTGCATATTACCTTGTAGTTTTCAAAATCTAAACCAACAATGTTCACCAAAAGTCTAAGCCAGAAATTTGTCTAAGTACAGAAAGTTTTCCCTTACATGAGAATGTTCACCGAACAAAGCTGAAGCATAGACTCCCGAAAGTCTTATGTTCCTTCCAAAGATAGTTGGGTTATATGCCCAAAAGAGGGCAAGTATACCAAACACGGCCGGCAAAGGACTGGCTGAAATTTGCCTGAAAGGAACATCGTTCACTACAAAAGTTCTCCCAAAGAATGGCCGACGAAGCAAGCAAAGAAGGTACCGAAGTCCCTTGACCGAGAGTGGCCGGGATAGTTGGGAAACAAAAAAGCTCACAAAGACTTAGCCAAAATTATGAAGATTAATCCATTGAAGAAGGCCTTGATACAAGGAGAAGATTACAAAAAGGAAAGTACAAAGAAGAAGAAGAAGGCAAAGGTCCTAGAATATCTAAGGGACCCCGGCGTTATGGGAAGCTCCGGCTCCTGAGCTCTTCGCCACAGCCTTCGGTGCAGGAGGAAGCGGCGGCAAGTTGAGGAACTCGACTCTTGACCACATCCACCGAGGCCCCCCGGGAATATCCAGGGCAGCCAGAAAAGAAGGATCGAGGTCCGGATACTTCTTCAGAAATTGATAACGAGCAAGGCAGAAACCGTCCTGAAAAGCAACCTTGGACGTCTGGACGGCTTTACCTCTTTCAATGTCCAACTCGTCTGCCTCATGTTGAAGATCCGAAACCTCCTGCTGAAGGTCGGAAATCTCCTTCTCCAGCTCCTCAGTTTTCTTCTTCTCCTCCGAACTCTCCTTCAGCAAGCCGACCTCGGCCTGGAGTTCGGCATTCTCAGCCATCGCCTTCGCCAAAAGGGCAGACTCCCCTTCTTTTTCCTTTCGAAGGGCCTCATTGGCCGAAGTCAGGCTGATTAACTTATCGCCAAGGTCGGACATCTTCTTGGAAAAATCCTTCAAGAGCTCCTCTTGGCCCTTCAAGAATTCCTCCCGAAGACTAGCAACCTTCTCCTTGCATATTTCGCTCAGCTTGGTGTTCGTCAACACCGAGTTGGCGCAGAAAACTTTGGCCTTCTCCAACTTACCTTCGGCCCAAGCTCAGACCGAAGACTGCTTTGCTGCCCAAGCTCGGAGGTATCCACTATACCCCAAAAGCTGCAAAAAAGAAAGACAGTCAGTGAAAATTTGCACAAGGAAAGCCAGAGCACTTAGGCAGAAAAGTGGAAGGAAAAGTGAGAAGCCCGAAGGGTTACCTGAGCAGCATGCTGGGAAACTTTTGCAGCAAGGGCATCCTCGGAGGCACACTCCTCAGCGACTGCCTTGAAGGATGCCTGAGTAAGCACGCCCCTCGCCATTTGGGGAGCCATTTCCCGGCAGTCCTCGGAGAACAAGTTCATGTCCTCCGTGAAAGACCAGAACGGCTCCCTTGGGACTTTGCCCTTCGGGATGTGGGAATCCCGAAGATCCCGCCTTCGGGAGTGCTCAATCTTCCAAGGCAGGGGCGCCAAATCCTCTGCAAAAAGAAACATCTCATCAGGTAAATTTTCCTTGGTTATAAAAAATGTGAGATTGCAGGAGAAAATAGACAAACCTGCCGCGACTTCGGCACAGTCGTCATCAGAGTCACCAACCTTCTCCACGTCGGCAGGAACATGTTTGCCCTTGGCTCTTCGGCGTTTCTCTAATTCTTCAACAGGAAGATCCTCCGAAGAGCCCAACAAATCTGCCGACATGGTGGGACTCAGAGGCGCAGGAATGGCCACCTCGGCAAAAACCTCCCCGGCCGTTTCAGGGTGGGAAAAAGTTGCAACCTCGGTCGAGGTAGCAGTGACATCGCCCGCCTCCGAAACGTCCTTCGGGGAGGGAGGAGGGGTGTCCCTCTTGGTCTTCTTGGCGGAAGATGATCCACCACCAGAAGCCTTCTTGGTCTTTTTGGCGGAAGACGGCTCACCCCCAGAAGCCTTGCGCCTCTTCTTCGTTTGTTCTCCCTTCTCGGACTGACCAAGGAAGAGAGATCTATAGTAGGCGGCAGACTCCTCGCCCATCTCTGAAAAAGAGAGAAAAAATCAGTGTAAGTCCACAGGCACTTATGCTGAAATTTTTTTGAAAGATACCTACTTTCAGAAAAGGCTTCGAAAGTGAGCTCGCTCCGAAGGAGTCTCACCAGCCAAGAGTTCTTCCCCTCGGTAGTAGGAGCTAGCATGTCGAGATCCGTCTTATGCTCCGCAACCACCCCCAGCTCCCGAAGGGCGTCCTCGGTCATGAGTTTCCACATGATCGGGAAAGGGTAGAGAGAGCGTGGACGGACCTCGGCATCCCAGTCACCGACAGCACGGATTCGTCTGTCAAAGTCCCCAAACCTAGTTGCCAACTCAGGAGTCAGCAACTTCCTGGGGTCCGTGACATCCGCCTCCAGCTTTCCCCGAGCCCACTTAGTCGGGACTTGCGACCAAGCCTCCGCCACCTTCAGGAAGAAGAACTTCCTTTGCCACCTTCGCCAGCTATCCTTGGTAACGAAGGTGAACATAAATTTCTTGCTCCCAGATCCCCGAGGTAGCATGAAATAAAAGCCACCATTCAGAATCGGATAGAGCTTATAGTACTGCATGAACAGGATGAAATGGGGTTCTACCTCGAAGATCCCACACATGCAGAGAAAGACGTTAAAATAGCAGTATGAGTTCGGAGGAAGCTGATTCACGGCTATGCCATGAAATTGGCAAAAGTCACAAATCATCTTCGTAGGAGGAAACCGAAGTCTGGCCTTCAGTTGGGCTCGGAAAACGGTAACCTCGTCACCTCGATTCATAAAGCAAAACTGGCCAAGGCGAGGTAACCTTGTGATGGCATAAGAGGGAAGGAAAAATTTGGTCTTCCATTTTTCTAATTTTTCAGGAGTGGTGCAACAAGGGTGAGACATAAGAGGTTGCCAGCTCTCGGGAATAGGCATGGTAGACAGAAAAATGACTTCGGGAAATGAAAAGAAAAGCAAAGAAACAAAAGGAACTCTAGAAGTCAGAACCCACCAAAAGACTTGCCAAAGTCTGGGTTTGAGGACGCCGTCGTGAAAGATCACCGGAAATCGCTCCGCCGCTAAGACCACCGCAAAAAAGGAAGGAAAAGCAAGAGCAAAGCGAGAGCAAAGAAACACAAATGAAGAGTATGACGGGAGGAAGGCTTTTATAGATCGAGAAAAGGCAGCCAAGAGGCCGTCATAAATGCTGCGTGAAGGCGAAGCGTCGCCATAATTGCTCCTCGTGCATGAAAAGACGTGCCCATCCCAGCTGATGCCTGCCACGTGTCACCCATCGTCAGCAACAAGGTCTCATTTTTCTGGCATCCAGAAAACTCGGGCACATTGCTCGAGACTGACACACCTAGTTTCAAGATGCGTCGATCCATTAGCCTATGGTGGGAAAAGTGAACGAGTTGAGAATCTCGAGAATACCGAAAGCCGGATAGGCGACACCTGTCCGAACAGGGCTTATCGCCTAAAAAGTGAAGTGCCTCCCCTGCCGACGTCGTACTCCGAGCATGAAGTCCAAGAGGTCAGGGGTTCAAGGCTCCGTGCCGCCCTGTTCGACTAAAAACGGACATCCTACTACGAGGACCTCCGGGAGTCCATGAGGGCGTCTTCACAAAACTGCCTAGTTAAACGCAAGACGGACGCTAGAAGGGCTATTTGCCAAAGTCTTCACTACGGTTTCCAAGGGGAGCATGTGATAGCCAAAGCGCTATCACCTTAACCACCTATCGACCACGGGAAAGAGAGAGCCAGACACCTGAGGTCTACGACCTCAGAAAGGACTCCGGAGTAAAGGAAGTCATACACCTGTGGCATACGACCTCGGTAGGTTGCCAAAACCAGCTTCGGGAACCAGCGTATTGTTAGTGTTGTGCCCAAAAGCTAGTCATGAGATGATTGTATTTTTGCACATTGAGTCACGATATTTTATTAAGGCATTAATCCAGCAATTATGTTTGTTGTTTTGTTCCTGCGTAACTTAACAAACATAATTGTAACCCTAGAATAATGATATTCTTAAAAGTCCCTGGTCTAGTATTATTGTGGAGCAGGTTGCAATAATACATAACGACTAGCATATGTGGAGACTAATATGAGATATGTAGCCTACATATGGGTACAAGTTGGAGAACTTGTGTACTGGACCGACCCACCTTCAGAACACTACATGGATCGTTATATGAGTGTCATAAGTGATTCCCATAGTGATCAAGGTATATGTAGTCCTTCGACCTAAGATCATCAAGGTTCCCTACATGTGAGTCACATACTTTGATACTTTCCTTTGTTGCTCGTAACTGAGTGAACTTGAAGGAGGTCATTGGGTATGTCACATATCATGCGGAGGGATTTGTATGATCAAGATGGAATTTGTCCCTCCTATGTAACGGGAGTGATATCTTCGGGCCCCTTGATAGAGTGAGACTTAGAAAATGCATGGCCATGCTCGGATGAGTTGATATGCGATATCAATGTCATCAGTTTAAGTTAGTCTACTCGGTAATCAAGAAACCAAAGATTGGGCTATACGAGAGTGACACATTCCATGTCTCGTGCTTAGTCTTGATATCTTGGACAAAGGGACAATGGCATATATTGGTGATGATCATAAAGGTATAGTCGAATCATCGACAATCTTGTCACTTGGGTAGCAATGATGTGTTGCTAGACACCGCTCATTGCTTATGATCATAAATGTGATTTATGATCATTGCCAATGTGATAAGAGCCTATTGGGTCGCACACATAGAGCTATTTGGATCATTAGAGTGCATGGGCTAATTATTTGGGTTATGGTTTCACTTTAATTTTGTATTAATAATGGGCCCAAGAGTTGAGCCATTATTAAGCCCGAAATTAAATCCTAATTGGATTAGGGCTTTGAAACCCATTAGGCCTGGAAGTTGAGTCTCACTATAAATACAACTTTTAGTGAGAAATTCACAGGTCTCCTTGCCCTAGCCTCCCAAAAGGACAGCCGCACTCTTCTCTTGCAATTCCTTGGAGGACGCAAGCTAGCACTGCGAGCGTAAGAGAAATGCATCTACCGGGACGTGGTGGAAGCGTGGTGATCCCGAGAGGCTCGTGTGGATACCATAGAGAGCCTGAACACGTCAACTGTTCAGGTTTTGTGATTCGACTCTACAGTTGAGTGAGAGATCTCAATCAAAAATTAGGTATGAAAATTTTTGAACACCCGGTTTGCCCCGTTTCACTTGGATCCTGGAGGGTTTCGGTTAAATTCCGCTGCGCTGTTTGCCTCCCGAAACTCAACACGTATCGCCTCCTTAGGGACGGTGACCAAACCAGCTTCAGGGGAGAAGGACCGACCACCCTCCGCGGGAGAAAGCCCCCCGAAGATGGAACTGCCGAAGTACCAGCCTGACTCCGGGAGAAGGCCCCTCATCCTGAAGTAGGACATCGACCAGAGGGACCTCGGTTGTACGGCAAGAGCAATTAAGGAGTCTCTGACACTCCGGTCACTTACGTCTTTGATACGCCACCTTCAGGCACGCTCTGGCACGCCGTCGTAGTCTGATGTCCTGTCACGAAGGGCTATAGCTCGCGGCCCGAGGAGCCTACAGGTGGCTAGGGTCCTCCGAGCCCGGAAGTACACCATCTGACCATACACGTGTCGAACACGTGTCATAATCCAAAGGGGTCACCCCTTTTTTTTTATACAAAGAAAATGGTCATAGAAGGGGGGGCTGGGCTCTGTTCTGGAGGAGAAAAAAGGGACAGAAAGGCTGGAAAATGGAGGATGCTCTCCGTTCTCCACCTCAAGGCTTTTCCCTCCAGCCCTCAAAAGGATCTCCGCCAGGCAAACGCCTCCTGTGCTTATTACTACGCTATTCTTTCTCTCTACGTACTGATTTGGGCGTCGGAGGTTCCCCCCGGAAAATCACTCCGGGGGCCTCCTAACCCTTCTTTTCTGAGTGTTTCAGCCAGGTCTCTCTGAGGAACCACTCCTCCGGGCTCTTCCCCGCACCGAGGTACCTCCCGTCCTCACCTACCACGGGACCAAGAAGCTGCCGACCATCCTCTAAGGTGATGTGCCCTGGACGCCTTCCTTTCGCACCTCCAGGACCCCATGCTGCCCACACTACTGCACACAGTGGAGATGCTGGCTCCGCCTAACCGGACCACATCAGATGCTGGCTCCGCGTGAACCGCATCATCGGCCTCCATATTATCTCACTGAAGTACATTTTCTATATGCACTGTGTTGAACTCCTAAATGAGCTTCTTGACGAGGTCATGGTATTTTGCCAAGTTTTGTCCCTCGTGCCGTAGTCCCCCACCATCTGCCGGACTACGAGCTGGGAATCACTGTGGGCATTCAAATTTCTCACACCCATTTTTTTTGCCAAGTGTATGCCTGCTATGAGGGCTTTATATTCGGTGACGTTGTTGGTGACGTTGAATCTGAATTTGATTGCCTTCATCGCTTCCATGCCTTTGGGTCCACAGAGGATTACTCCGGCTCCTTGATGTTCAGAACCAGAGGCTCCATCAACAAATAGTATCCACTTAGGCTCATCTTTTTCAAGGTCTTCCAGAGTATCTTCGGTTTTTGGGACCTCGGTAATGAAGTCTACCAATGCTTGGGCCTTTATGGCCCTTCTTGGCTCATAGGTGATGTCATACTCACAGAGCTCAATACACCACTTTGAAGTCTCCCTGAGTGATCTACCCTCCTCATGATGTCCCGAAGTGGTAGGTTACTTCGGACAAAAATAGGGTGTCCTTGGAAGTAAAGTCGCAACCTTCTACTTGCCAATACTAAAGCATAAATTGCCTTCTGTAGAAAAGGGTACCTAACTTCGGCACCATGTAGGGACTTACTCACATAGTATATCGGCCACTGCCTCCCTCCCTCTTCCTTTACAAGCACCGAACTCACTATTTTTTCACTTACGGTGAGGTAAAGGATGAGAGGCTCTTTATCCTTCGGCTGCGAAAGTGTTGGCAGCCGGGTTAGGCAGCTTTTGAGCTCATCCCAAGCCTTTTGACAATCTACGTTCCAAGGATGTTCCTCAGAGCTGAAGGTACCTTCATTTTTTGCTGCTTTGGTGGGCACTTTGAAGAACTGTCGGCACCGATCCCCATATCTAGAGATGAATCTTCTGAGAAAAGTGATTCTCCTAGTCAGCCTTTGCACGTCCTTGATTGTTGTGGGAGTTTGGAATCCTAACAGGGCCTTAACTTTTTCTGGGTTGGCATCAATTCCTCTCACTATCACCATGAATCCAAGGAACTTTCCCGCATTCACGCCGAACACGCACTTCTCTAGGTTAAGACGGATTCTGAAATCCCGAAGTCGGTGGAAGGTTTCCTTTAAGTCTAAGATATGACTACTAGGTGACTTGCTATTAACTATCATATTGTCGACATATACTTCCATATTCCTCCCAATTTGGGTGTCAAACACCTTGTTCATTAGACTTTGGTACGTGGCCCCTACATTGTTCTAACCGAAGGGCATTTTGACATAGCAGTAGGTCCCGACTTCGGGGATGAAGGCCATTTTTTCCTTGTCTTCGGGATCCATCTGAATTTGGTGGCATCCACTGAAGGCATCGAGGAAGCTAAGCAGTCCATATTCTGCGGTGGAGTCCACCAATTGATTTATTGGTAGCAAACAATATGAATCGTTAGGACAGGCATCATTTACATTACGGAAGTCGATGCACATTTGAAGTTTGTCACTCCCTTCTTTCGTAGCAATGAAAACATTGCTAAGCCATTCGGGGTACTTGACCTCTCTTATTACGCCTACTTCCATTAAATGTTGGACTTCGGTTTTGATGAAGTTGTTCTTATGTGGCCAGAGGCTTCACTTTTTTTGTCGAAGGGGCTTCACCTCCGGGTGCACATTAAGGCTATGTTGGATTATGTGGGGGTCTACCCCATGCATGTCCTTCATATAGTAGGCAAACAGATCTTTGTTCATTAACAAAAAATATACAAGCTAATAGCCAAAGGGCTATTACCCTCCAAACTTTCAAGCTCTGACGAAGCACTGCCCTCGGAAAAGATGAGCACCACCCTTGAAGAATGCGAGCACCAACCTCGGGAAAAAAGGGCCTACAGTCCTTGATCCCCAGACCTCGGTAATCCACCATTACCCTCGGGAATACCAGGACTGACCTCAGGAAAATGGTGCGCTACCACCAACGGTAGAATGACCTGACCAACTTCGGGAAGAGTAGACTCACCACCCTTGGCACGGCAAAACATCCTCCAAAGGGAATCCTCTATGCCGAGGGGCCTTCTGAGTAACTGGGGTGACCTCGGCTAGAAGCTCTCATCTCCTGAAGAGGCCTCTCTCACCGAAGGGGTATTGTGAACACGACAAAAATCGTTAAGGGGCCTCTGACACAAAGACCTCGCACACGCCCCTGACACACAGGCCTTCCACGGCCCTGACTTCTAACCAGAACGGCCTATGGCTAACTGGAGATCCCCATCCCCGAAGGTACGGACTGCATTTGACCAAACACGTGTCATGATCTGAGCGGGCTGTGTCAAACGAACTTTTCCCAATATCCTCTTATAAATATTTGGGGACACAACCTTTATAAGGACAAGAAAGAGGCTAAACTCTAAAGAGAAATATACTCTTTGCTCTTCATTCACTACTTTTTACTTGCCAAATCTTGACTTGGGCGTTGGAGGCTCCTCCCCCGGAAACACACTCCGGTGGTACAGCTCTCTTGCCCCTGGAACTATAATGAGTTTCCAAGAGCTGTCCACGGCATTCATGCAGCAGTTCATCGGAAGTAGGCCGATGGCGATGATGCCTGTTCAGATGTTCGACACAGCGAAAAGGAATGGAGAAACCATCCGTGACTATGTCGAAAGATTTAACCAAGAGGCCCTGAGCGTGCCAGACTTCCGTCCCAAAATACGCATCCTCGCCATGATACGAGGACTTCGGCGAGAGTCATAACTCTTTCACGAGTTCTCGAAGGACCCCCCGGACACCCTTGGCGAGTTCTACCGAAGGGCCGAATAGCACATGACTGTTGAAGAATTAAGAATGGGAGGGCCAAAGTCTGACCACATGTGCCCCGAAGGATGAAGCAGCCAACCTTGGTATCTAGCCAAAGGTGGAGGGAGACCTCGGAAGCAGATAGGGAAGAAGCCAATGGCGTTCACCCCTTTCAACACCATGAGAACGAACATCCTAATGCCGATGGAAAGGCGAGGCACCCAGATCCAATGACCGAAGGGCATGACCTCGAGAAACAAGAAAAATATGAATAAATTCTATTAACTCCATCGGGATCATGGTCATGACACTAATGATTGCTTCCAACTCAAGAAGTATATCGAGTCCCTAATCAAGCAGGGGCAACTTCACCTGTTCCTAGGGATACCCTCTCCTAGGGGAAGGAGGAAGGAGGAAAGAAAAGAAGATGAGGATTACGATTCTGACCGACATCGGAACCGAAGTCCCAAGAAGAATCCTCCACCTCCAGCTGGGGTAATTCAGACGATCACCACTAGACTACCTTTGGTAGAAAGAAAGGGGAAAGTGAGCAAGATCTCGGTGATGGAATTCGGTAGCCCATCGAAGAAGCTTGTTCGGAAAGATGGGTCCACCGTAGTATTCCCTCATGATGACCCACCCCTAATCATGGCAAGGATAGGGAGTTGGGATGTCAATAGAGTACTCCTTGATGATGGTTCTAACACCGACGTCTTATTCTCTCATCTGCTACCAAATTTGGGTATCTCAAAAGGCTATCTCAAGCCTACCACATCGCCTACCTTCGGGGTAGGTCCTTTCGAACTCCCTGTCCTCGGGTGGATTGACCTACCTCTGATGTTAAGGGGAACTTCTGTTCAGAACAATGCAGGGCTCTTCGCGTTAGCCATGACCAGGTTCATAGTTATTGACATCCCCTATTCGTACAATGGAATCCTTGGAAGGCAAACTCAAGGGAACCTTCACATCCGACAAGATGTGAAGTACTTGATGGTCACCTTTAGCATGAAGGAGGGGGATGCAGAGATATTTATTGACCAAGCTGAGGTCCAGATGGTCTTCGTGAAGGCTAGGCAGAGCTTAGTGAAAGTGCACACACAAACCTTGGGAGAAAAGTGCACACCGACCGAAGAGCCTATAGAAAGGGAGAAAAGCGACTCAGAAAAAATTGAAACTGAGGATGTAGTGCTTGTGCCGGGCCGAAATACCTGTATGGGGAAACATTTGGCTGAAGGTGACAAGGAAAAGCTTGTATCTTTCATTTTAATGAACAAAGAACTATTTGCCTACTCGCCAAAGGACATGCCTGGGGTAGACCCTCGCTTAATCCAGCATAGTCTAAAGATACGGCCTGATGTGATGCCTGTTTGCCAAAAAAAGGGAATCCTTTTAGCACACAAGAACAACTTCATTAAGGCTGAAATCCAAAGGTTGATGGAGGCAGACGTAATAAGGGAAGTCAAATATCCCGAATGGCTTAGTAACATGGTTATCGCCTTGAAAGAAGGAAGTGACAAACTCTGAATGTTCATCGACTTCTGAAATGTAAATGATGCTTGTCCTAAGGATTTGTATCCTCTACCCCTAATAGACCAGTTGGTGGACTCAACCACTGAGTATGGCCCCCTTAGCTTCCTCAACGCCTTCAGTGGGTATCACCAAATCGTGATGGACCCCAAGGATGAGGAAAAAACCGCCTTCATCACCGAAGTT
The DNA here is from genome assembly GCA_005392925.1 of Aquilaria sinensis. NCBI lineage: Eukaryota > Viridiplantae > Streptophyta > Magnoliopsida > Malvales > Thymelaeaceae > Aquilaria > Aquilaria sinensis. The sequence goes on from SMDT01000704.1 coordinate 17,011, forward strand.
GGTACATACTGCTATATTAGAATGCCCTTCGGGCTTAAGAATGCAGGAGCCACCTACTAGAGGTTGATGAATAAGGTCTTCGGTTCCCAAATTGGGAGGAAAATGGAAGTCTATGTTGATGATATGATAGTTAAGAGAAAAATGCTGAGTAGTCATATCATAGACTTAAAGGAAACATTCCACCAACTGAGGACGCTTAGAATTCATCCCAACCCCGAAAAATGCGTGTTCGGGGTGAATGCGGGCAAGTTTCTTGGATTCATGGTGTCAGAAAGAGGTATTGATGCCAATCCAGAAAAGGTCAAGGCCCTGCTGAGATTCCAAACTCCCACGACGACTAAGGATGTGCAAAGACTCACAGGGAGAATCACGTCCCTCAGCAGATTCATTTACAAATATGGGGATCGCTACCGACCGTTCTTCAAAGTCCTCACTAAGGCAACAAAAAATGATGGTGACCTCAGGACCGAGGTGCACCCTTGGAACGAAGACTGCCAAAAAGCCTGGGAAGAGCTTAAAGTCTACCTATCCCGTTTGCCGACACTCCGGCAGCCACGGGAAGGAGAACCCCTCATACTCTACCTCGCCGTCACCGAAAAGGCGGTAAGTTTGGTCCTTGTAAAAGAAGAGGGGGCAAAGCAATGGCCAGTATATTATGTGAGCAAGTCTCTGCATGGTGCTGAAGTCAGGTACCCCTTGCTACAAAAGGCTATTTATGCCCTGATACTTGCAAGCAGAAGGTTACGACCCTATTTCCAAGGGCACCCCATTGTCGTGCGAAGTAACCTGCCCCTTCGGGATATCATGAAAAAGGTAGACCACTCGGGAAGGCTTTTGAAGTGGTGCATCGAGCTCGGTGAGTATGATATCACCTATGAGCCGAGGAGGGCAATAAAAGCATAGGCATTGGCAGATTTCATTGCCGAGGTACCCATTGCCGAAGACAGTCCACCCAACCTCGGAAAGGATGAACCTGAGTGGACTCTGTTTGTTGACGGGGCCTCCGGCTCCGAACATCAAGGAGCTGGAGTAATTCTTTGTGGTCCCGAAGGTATGGAAGCCATGAAGACCATCAAATTTGGGTTTAATGTCACCAACAATATGGTAGAATATGAAACCCTCATAGAAGGTTTGTGCCTCGCCAGAAGAGTTGGTGTGAGAAACCTAAAGGGCCACGGCAATTCTCAGCTCGTAGTCCGACAGATGGCAAGGGACTACAGAGCGAAGGACCTAACCATGGCAAAGTAGTATGACCTTGTATCAAAGCTCATCTAGGAGTTTGACATGGTACACATCGAGAACGTGCCTTGTCGGGACAATACTGAAGCAAATACTTTGGCCAAGTCAAAGAAGTCCACTAAAGTGCTGAGTCACCCGAGCATTACAATAATGAGCATAGCTACCTCGGAAAAAGGATGGAAAAATCCAATAAAAAAGTATCTTATGACTTCGAAGCTTCCCGAAGACCTTCTTAAGGCAACAAAAATGTGAAGACAGTCTGGACGATATTTCCTGATCGGGGTAGAGTTATACCGACAAGGGTATGCAAGCCCACTGCAAAGGTGAGTCAGCGGAGAGGGTGTCGAGACAGTCTTCAAAAAATTCCACGAAGGGGCCTATGGTTCCTATGTAGGAACTAACACTCTAGCAGGAGTACTACTCAGCCAAGGATACTTCTGGGCCACCCTGAGGAAGGATACGAGGCAGTTTGTCCAAAAATGTGACAATTGCCAAAGACACGCCAACATCCAGAGGCTACCCTCGGAAATGATAACTTCGGCTATCTACCCTTGCCCTTTCGCAGTATGGGGTATTGACCTCATCGGGCCTCTCCCAACTGCACCCGAAATAGTGAAGTTCTACATAGTCATAGTGGATTACTTCACTAAATGGATTGAGGCAGAGCCCCTGGCACCATTTCGGTGAAGGACATACAAAAATTTGTCTGGAAGAACATCATATGCAGATTCGGCATATCGAGGGTGATAGTGGCTGACAATGGTTCCGAGTTTATCGATAAGGGATTCCAAGAATTCACTACCAACCTCTGGATAAAAATGCACTTCACCCCAGTAGCTCATCCTCAGAGCAACAGACAAGTAGAGGTGTCCAACAGAACCATAAAGGATGGTTTGGAAAAAATATTGAAAGACGCAAAAGGGAAATGGCCAGGAGAACCTCCTAGTGTGCTATGGAGCTATCAGACAACCCCCCGAAGGGCCACAGGTGAAACACCTTTCTCACTTGTCTTCGGTACGGAGGCCATTATTCCTATCGAAGTGGTTCAGCCATCTATCAGGGTACAAGTGTTTGACGAAGAAGGGAACAACCTCGGGTTAAGAACCAAGCTCTACCTAATTGATGAACACAGAGAAGTGGCTAAGCTTAGAAGAAAAGCTTTTCAGCAAAGGGTAGCTATAGCTGCCAACTTGCATGTCAAATGAAAAGGAATCAGGAAAAGGGACCTTGTCCTCTGAGAGGCTAAGTTTAAGCCCCGAAGACCATCTCACGGAGTACTTCGGGCAAATTGTGAAGGGCCTTATTTGGTCCTTGATGAGGTTCGACAATGAGTCTATAAGCTTGGCGATACTGAAGGTGGAGAACTAAAAAATATGTGGCATTCAGATGCTTTGAAGAAATTCTACACTTAGAAATTTTTCTTAGTATTGAAAAATTTTCTAGGGATAATAGTCCCACCTAAGGAATGTAACTGAACAAAATGCAAGTATTTACCTACGAAAGTGACACATTTTCTCTGAAGGTGCGTTAATCGAAGATGGCTGATAAAAAGAGGTAAAGCTTTGCCAAAAGATATTCACTGAAATTGATGCTATACCGAAGATGGTTGACAATAAGCATGAAAGATATCTTCTCAAGGGTCCTAGACCGAAAATGGTCAAACTAACCCTTGAAACTGAAGATCATTTAAGGAGAAACTTGTCTTGAGACTTAGCCAAATTTTGGAGGAAAACAGGAGTTTTACTAATTTGTGCCTTAGTATAGTAAGAAGGATGACGCCTAAGGGACCTCGTCATCTTGAGCTGCTCCATCACCAACCTCTTTTGTTACAACCTTCGGTGCCGAAAGAGGACCTAAAGGAAGATTGCGATGATCTATCTTTGACCAAGCCCAGTGAGGCCCCTCGGGAATGTCCAAAGCAGTAAGAAAAGAGAGGTCGAGGTTGGGGTACTTGATGCCTTTCAGCATCTTTGTCTTGCGACATGGTGAATTCCGAGGGAGCTTCCGAGGAGGGAGAACGTCTGACAGAGAGGTTCCCTAGGTGGGAAAGTACCTAAAAGACTCCGAAAAAAGGGTTAGGAGGTCCCCGGGATGACTTTCCTGATAGTGAGTCCCAATAGTGAGTGAAGTAGTAATACTTAAATGGATATGGGGTCTGGCTTGTATATGTTTTCTGTTGTGCGAGTGTGCCGATGGCGACAGAGCCCCCTTTGCCAAGTCTTGTTTCCCAGTATTTATAGAAGTACCTGGCCCGTTTGGATCCTGACACATGTTCGGTCGGATTCTTTCTGTGCTTTTTGGGCGTAGGGAACAGGTAGCCGTTTGTAGGCTCCTAGTTTTGTGGCTGAGATGGGACCTAGATGATGCCAGGGTGTCAGGCCGCCGTTTCAGGCAGCGTGTGGGCGACCTGTTAGAGGCTCCTTAAATGCTCATTAAATGCTCCTGCCGTACTCCCCAGGTCCTTTGGGCGAGGTCGCCCTCTGGTACGGATGCCCTCCTTCGGGAATCACGCTAGTGGCTCGGGGAGTTCTCTAGCTCGGGAGTTCCGCCTTCGGGGAGAATCTCTCCTGCTTTCAGTAGCTGGTTCTTTTCTCCCGAAGGCGATATGTTCGGTTCCCCGAGAGAGTCAACGACACATTTAGATAACCTGGCGTTTCGGCCGAAGTGCTTACTTCGTCATGCTCGATCTCGCTTCTGCCGAGGTCTGTGGCAATGCTTCTTTCCGAGCTACGTCAGGCTCCCCGGTCAAACCTTCGGGGGAATTGATGCTGGGGGAGGCGATAGCCTCTTGGCTATCAGTACTTCGCTTGGACATGGTGCCAAGCCAAACAGAAGCTGTCTTGGAACGCAACCTTGGTTGCTTGATCAGCTTTGTCCTTCTCAATAACCAAGTCGTTCAGCTTGTCCCTCAGCTCAGCGACCTCGAGCTTCTTTGTCCTCTTCTTTTTCTTCACCTTATTCTTCAGCGCGTTGACCTCAACCGGAAGTTCGGCACTGTCTACGAGGGCCTTCGTCAGGCAAGCAGAGTCCTCCTCCTTCTCCTTTCGATAGACCTCATTTGCTGAGGATAGCGCGATGACCTTTTGGCCAAGGTCAGACACCTTATGGGAGAATTCGTGAAAAAGCTCCTCCTGACTCTTCAAGAATTCCTCCCGAACTTTTGCCACCTCCTCCTTGGCTATTTTGTTCAGCTTGGCATACTTGACAACTGAGCTGGCGCAGAATAGGTTAGCTTTCTCCAAGCGCTCTTCGGTTTGAGACCGGATCAAAGACTGCTTTGCTGCCCATGCTCGGAAATATCCACTATAAGCCAAGAGTTGCGAAAAGGAAAGACTTTGCGTTAGGATCAAAAGGCTATGAAAGCTTGGAAAAATTTGCTAAGTCCCAAGAAGCTCACCTGGGCAGCATGTTCAGACATCCTCGCGGTGAGGACCTCCTCGTTCGGGCACTCCTCTGCCAGAGATTTGAACGTGGCTTGGGTGAGCACGCCCCTCGCCATTTGGGGAGCCATTTGCTGGCTGTCCTCGGAGAACAAGTTCATGTCCTCCGTGAAAGACCAGAAAGGCTCCCTCGGAACCTTATCCTTTGGGATATGGGAGTCCCGAAGGGCCCGCTTCCGGGCATGCTCCACCATCCATGCCAAGGGTGCCAGTTCCTCTGCAAAATCACGCCGAAGTTCCATCAGTACATTATCCCTTAGCCATACATCTATAAGGTCAAAAATGCTAAAGATGTCTAAATTTATAGAAAAATGGCTAAGGGGCAAACCTGGTGGAACCTCGGTGATGTCCTCGTCGGAGTCATGGACTTCCTCCACTTCGGCAGGGACATGTTTGCCCTTATTTTGTCTTCGCTCCTCGAGCTCTTCAGCAGAAGGGCCTCCTGCCGAAGTGCCCAAGATGTCCGCCGAAGTGACAGGACTCCAGGGAGTGGAGCTGACGGCCAGCTTCGATGGCGGGTCGGCGTGGACCGAAGGCTGGTCCCCGACCTCTATAACGTCTTCCGGAGGGGGGGGAAGAAGGTCCTTCTTCAATTTCTTGGCCGAAGATGGCCCCCCTCCAGACGTCTTCCGCCTCTTTGGGGCGGCCTTCTTCTTCTGTTCCCCCTTCTCGGCTTGACCGAGGAAGAGGGACTTGTAGAAGGCAGCAGACTGGTCGCCCATCTCTGAAAAAGGAAGAAAATATCAGTGTAAGTCCAAAGGGGTACTTATAGCAAAATTTGGAAAGTGACTTACTCTCAACGAGGGCTTCGTATGTGAGCTCCTTCCGAAGGAGCATCACCAACCACGCCTTCTTCCCTTCGATGGCAGGCGCTGGCATGCCGAGGTCGGTTTTGTGCTCCTTGATCACCCCTAACTCCCGAAGAACCTCTTCGGTCATGAGGTCCCACTTGATGGGGAAGGGATACAAGGAGCGTGGTGGGACCTCGGCATCCCAGTTGGCGACAGCTCGGATACGGCTGTCAAAGTCCTCAAACCTCGCTGCTAACTCAGGAGTTAGCAACTTCTTGGGATCAACAACATCCGTCTCCAGCGTCCCCCAGGCCCACCTGGTCGGCACGTGCGACCACGCCTCTGCCACCTTCAGGAAGAAGAACTTCTTTTGCCACCCTCGCCAACTGTCCTTGGTGTCGAAGGTGAACATATATTTTTTGCTCCCAGATCCCCGAGGTAGCAAGAAATAGAAGCCACCCTTCGGGACCGGATAGAGCTTGTAATACTGCATAAAGATGATGAAGTGGGGTTCTATCTTGAAAACCCCACACATGCAGAGAAAAGCATTGAAGTAAGAATAAGAGTTGGGAGGAAGCTGATTCACGGCTATGCCATGGAATTGGCAAAAGTTGCAAATCATCTTTGGTGGAGGAAACCGAAGTCCGGCCTTCAGTTGGGCTCGGAAAACAGTAACCTCGTCCGAATCATTCATGTAGCTGAACAGGCTAGGACGGGGTAGCCTGATAATGACAAAAGAAGAAAGAAAAAATTTAGTTGTCCACTTCCTTAACTTTTCCGAAGTGGTACAACTCGAATGAGACATGAAATGAAGCCAGCTCTTGGGAATAGTTTGGACGGACATGAGTGGAACAGGAGAAGACATGTTCGGTAAAAAGAAATGACTTTGGGAAAGAAAGTCAAATGACTCCAGGAAGAGAAAACAACTTCGAACGCCAGGAAAAATAGAAACAGAAGAAACCGAGGGACCTCGGAAAGGAAAACCCACCGAAGCTTTTGTCGAAGTCGGGATTGGTGGACACCGTCATAAAAGCTCGCCGGAAATCGCTCCGCCGCTTGCACCACCGCAGAAAAGAAAGAAAAGCTTGAGAGCAAACGAGAGCAAAAGCAGAAGCAAAAGAAAGCAAGTGGGAACTCTGAGAAAGAGGGGGGTTTATATAGGCCGAAGGGGGTAGGCGAATCGTCGCCATAATTACCCCTGGAAGGCGAATCATCACCATAATTACCCATCAAAGGTGAATAGACGCGATTAATGTAACTGACGCAACTGTCCCCCAATTACCGCGTGACATGTGTCACCCAGCACAGGAAATAAGGGCATGCCTCCTGATAGCACGGAGGCCTAGGCAAGCTTATCTGAAGTGACACGTCTGTTTGATCAGAAGATGTAACGACTCACTGACAAATGACATAGGCCCAAAGAGAAGGGGATATCCACCTCGGGCTGAAGGAATAACTTCGGGAACGTAGGAAATTTGGCCAAAAACTGGGAAAGCCACTTGAGTACCAGAGGAGCTACCTCGGTTAAGAAGAGGCATCTCATATTGCCGAAACTCCCTCCGAAGAAGATAACCTCGGCTAAAAATTCAGTCATGACAACTGAATTAGCCACCACCTTCCACAAAGACTCCCATAATTTGCTCAAATAACCGAAGATATAACTTCGGCTTTCTGAGGGGGGCATGTGATAGCCAAAGGGCTATTACCCTTCAAACCTCCAAGCTATGACAATGCACCACCCTCGGAAAGGACGAACATCATCCTTGGGGAATACGAGCACCAACCTCGGGAAAAGAGGGTCCACAGTCCTTGATCCCCGGACCTCGGTTATCCACCATTACCCTCGGGAATAACAGGACTGACCTCGGGAAAATGGTGCGCTACCACCATCGGTAAAATGACCTGACCAACTTCGGGAAGAGTAGACTCACCATCCTCGGCAGGGCAAAACATCCTCCGAAGGGAATCCTCTGTGCCGAGGGGCCTTCTGAGTAACTGGGGCGACCTCGGCTAGAAGCTCTCATATCCCGAAGAGGCCTCTCTTACCAAAGGGGTATTGTGAACATGACAAAAATGGTTAAGGAGCCTTTGACACAAAGACCTCACACACGCCCCTGACGCACAGGGCTCCCACGGCCCTAACTTCTGGCCAGAACGGCCTATGGAAAGCTAGAGATCCCCATCCCCGAAGGTACGGAGTGCATCCAATCGAACGCATGTCATGATCTGAGCAGGCTGTGCCAAATGGACTTCTCCCAATATCCTCCTATAAATACTTGGGGACACAACCTTGGTAAAGACAAGAAAGAGGCTGAACTCTAAAGAGAAATATACTCTTTACTCTCCATTCACTACTCTTCACTTGCCAAATCTTGACTTGGGCATCGGAGGCTCCTCCCCCGGAAACACACTCCGGGGACCTCCTAACCCCTGTTCTTTTGAGCATTTCAGGCACTTTCACATTGGAAGTCTCTTTTATTAGCATCTCTTCACCAAAAGTCCCTCTCAGGTCTACCACGTCGTACAATGAAGATGCCACCAGGCACCACAAGCTTTTCCTTGTCTCCTTTGACCAGTTGTTTCCCTACTCAAGTACTATGCCCTGGGACAAGTTCTACATCTTCTGTTTCTATTTTTTCAAGGTCTCCTATTCCTTACCCCCTTGTCTCTTCTCTGACCATGGTCTTTTCTCCTGAAGTCTATGCATGGATCTTTATTAGGCTTTGTCTTGCTTTCACAAAGACTTTCCTTACTTTGGCTTGGTCAATGAATATCTCCGCGTCATCCTCCTTTGTGCCGAAGGTGATAGTCAAGTACTTGACATCTGACCAAATGTTGAGATTCCCTTTCTCTGCCTTCCAATGATGGCATTATATGAATAAGGGACATCTATGATGATGAACCTCGTGATTGTGTAGCCGAAGAGCTCTTTCTTGCTCTGAACCAAAGTTCCTTTTATCATCAGAGGTAGGTTGATCCACCCGAGGATACGGAGTTCAGATGGACCCACCCCAAAGGTAGGGGAGGTGACAGGTTTGAGATCGCCTTTTGAGATGCCCAAGTTTAGCAAGAGGTGTGAGAACAGCATGTTGGCATTGGAGCCATCATTGATGAGCACTCTTTTGACATCCCAACTCCTTATCCTTGACATGATTAGGTGGGGATCGTCATGAGGGAATTTCACGGTAGACCCATCTTTCCGAACAAGCTTGTTCAATGGGTTCCCGAACTCCATCATTGAGATTTCCCAAACTTTCCTTTTCCTCTCAGCCGAGTGCATCCTAGTGGTGATTGTTTGAATCACTCCAACTGGAGCGGGTGGATGCTTTCTAAGACTTCAATTCTGACATCGGTTAGAATCGGAGTCCTCATCTTCTAGTTCTTTTTCCTCCCCTCTCCTCCCCTTTGGGGAGGGCATCCATAGGTAACGCTGAAGTCAGCCCTGCTTTATTAAAGGCTAGATGTACTTCCTCAGCTGGAAGCAATCCTCAGTGTCATGCCCATGGTCCTAACGAAACTGGCAGAACTTCTTCATGTTTTTCTTTTTTTTCGAGGTCATGGCCTTCGGGCGTTGAATAGAGCTCCCTTGCCTTTCTATGGCTAGCAGTATGTTTGTTCTCATGGTGTTCAGGGGGTGAACGTCATTGGCTTCTTGCCCTTTATTTTTGAGGTCTACCTCCAGCGTCGGCTGGATACCGAGGTTGATGGCTTGGACCTTTAGAGCGAATATAGTCGGACTTTGGCCCTCCCATCCTTAGTTCCTCAGCTGTCATGTGTTGTTCCGCCCATCGGTAGAATTCTCCAAGGGTGTCCGGGGGTTTTTTGGAGAACTCGTAAAAAAGCTGTGAGTCCCTCCGAAGTCCCCTGATCATTGTGAGGATGCGGTTTTTGAGGCAAAAGTCCAGCACACTAAGGGCTTCCCGATTGAACCTCTCGATATAGTCACAAATAGTTTCCCCATTCCCTTGTGCTATGTTGTGTTAGTGTTGTGCCCAAAAACCAATCATGAGATGATTGTATTTTTGCACATTGAGTCATGATATTTTATTAAGGCATTAATCCAACAATTATGTTTGTTGTTTTGTTTCTGCGTAACTTAACAAACATAATCGTAACCCTAGAATAATGATATTCTTAAACGTCCCTGGTCTAGTATTATTGTGGAGCAGGTTGCAATAATACGTAACGACTAGCATATGTGGAGACTAATATGAGATATGTAGTCTACATATGGGTACAAGTTGGATAACTTGTGTACTGGACCGACCCACCATCAGAACACTACATGGATCATTATATGAGTGTCATAAGTGATTCTCATAGTGATCATGGTATATGTAGTCCTTCGACCTAAGATCATCAAGGTTCCCTACATGTGAGTCACATACTTTGATACTTTTCTTTGTTGCTCGTAACTGAGTGAACTTGAAGGAGGTCATTGGGTATGTCACATATCATGCGGAGGGATTTGTATGATCAAGATGGAATTTGTCCCTCCTATGTAACAGGAGTGATATCTTCGGGCCCCTTGATAGAGTGAGACTTAGAAAATGCATGGCCATGCTCGGATGAGTTGATATATGATATCAATGTCATCAGTTTAAGTTGGTCTACTCGGTAATCAAGAAACCAAAGATTGGGCTATACGAGAGTGATACATTCCATGTCTCGTGCTTAGTCTTGATATCTTGGACAAAGGGACAATGGCATATATCGGTGATGATCATAAAGGTTTAGTCGATTCACCGACAATCTTGTCACTTGGGTAGCAATGATGTGTTGCTAGACACCGCTCATTGCTTATGATCATAAATGTGATTTATGATCATTGCCAACATGGCAAGAGCCTATTGGCTCGCAGACATAGAGCTATTTGGATCATTAGAGTGCATGGGCTAATTATTTGGGTTATGGTTTTCACTTTAATTTTGTATGAATGATGGGCCTACGAGTTGAGCCATTGTTAAGCCAGAAATTAAATCCTAATTGGATTAGGGCTTTGAAACCCATTAGGCCTGGAAGTTGAGTCTCACTATAAATACAACTTTTAAGTGAGAAATTCGTAGGTCTCCTTGCCCTAGCCTCTAAAAAGGACAGCCACACTCTTCTCTTGCAATTCCTTGGAGGATGCAAGCTAGCATTGCGAACGCAAGAGAAACCCATCTACCGGGACGTGGTGGAAGCATGGTGATCCCGTGAGGCTCATGTGGATACCATAGAGAGCCTGAACAAGTCAATTGTTCAGATTTTGTGAGTCGACACTACAGTTGAGTGAGAGATCTCAACCGAAAATTAGGTATGAAAATTTTTGAACACCCGGTTTACCCCGTTTCACTTGGATCCTGGAGGGTTTCGGTTAAATTCCACTGCGCTGTTTGGCTCTCGAAACCCATCATGTTGAACATCTGGATAGGCATCTTCGTCGTTAGCCTACTTTTGATGAACTGCTGAGTGAATGCGGTGGACAACTCCTGGAAACCCATTATCGTTATGAGGGCGAGGGAACTATACCACGCAGTCGCCGGCTTGGAGTGAGTAACTTCAAAGAACTTGTAGAGGGTGGCATCATCAGCACCATGCATCACCATGCTGTGTCTGTACTTTGTTAGATGGGATTGAGGGTCGCTACATCCATCATATGTTTCCAAGCATGGTACTTGGAAGTCACTTGGCATGGGTGCCTCTGTTAGTGTTGTGCCCAAAACCCAATCATGAGATAATTGTATTTCTGCACATTAAGTCATGATATTTTATTAAGGCATTAATCCAGCAATTATGTTCATTGTTTTGTTTCTGCGTAACGTAATAAACATAATTGTAACCCTAGAATAATGATATTCTTAAACATCCCTGGTCTACTAATATTGTGGGGCGGGTTGCAATAATACATAACGACTACCATATGTGGAGACTAATATGAGATATGTAGTCTACATATGGGTACAAGTTGGATAACTTGTGTACTGGACCGACCCACCAAGAGAACACTACATGGATCGTTAGATGAGTGTCATAAGTGATTCTCATAGTGATCATGGTATATGTAGTCCTTCGACCAAAGATTATCAAGGTTCTCTACATGTGAGTCACATACTTTGATACTTTCCTTTTTTGCTCGTAACTGAGTGAACTTGAAGGAGGCCAATGGGTATGCCACATATCAAGCGGAGGGATTTGTATGATCCAGATGCGATTTGTCCCTCCAATGTAACGGGAGTGATATCTTCGGGCCCCTTGATAGAGTAAGACTTAGAAAAATGCATGGCCATGCTCGGATGAGTTGATATACGATATCAATGTCATCAGTTTTAGTTGGTCTACTCGGTAATCAAGAAACCAAAGATTGGGCTATACGAGAGTGACACAATCCATGTCTCGTGCTTAGTCTTGATATCTTGGACAAAGGGACAATGGCATATATCGGGGATGATCATAAAGGTTTAGTCGAATCATCGACAATCTTGTCACTTGGGTAGCAATGATGTGTTGCTAGAAACCGCTCATTGCTTATGATCATAAATGTGATTTATGATCATTGCCAACGTGGTAAGAGCCTATTGGGTTGCACACATAGAGCTATTTGGATCATTAGAGTGCATGGGCTAATAATTTGGGTTTTGGGTTCACAATAATTTCATATTAATAATGGGCCCAATAGTTGAGCCATTATTAAGCTCGAAATTAAATCCTAATTGGATTAGGGCTTTGAAACCCATTAGGCCTGGAAGTTGAGTCTCACTATAAATACAACTTCTAGTAAGAAATTTGCGGGTCTCCTTGCCCTAGCCTTCCAAAAAGGACAGTCGCACTCTTCTCTTGCAATTCCTTGGGTGACGCAAGCTAGCATTGTGAGCGCAAGAGAAATGCATCTGCCGGGACGCGGTGGAAGCGTGGTGATCCCGAGAGGCTCATGTGGATACCATAGAGACCTTGAACATGTCAACTATTCAAGTTTTGTGATTCGACTCTACAGTTGAATGAGAGATCTCAACCGAAAATTAGGTATGAAAATTCTTCTGCGCTGTTGGGCTCCCGAAACCCAACAGCCTCTACTACTACGCGAATGAAGGGTGACTCTTCTCCAATGAAGGTCTCCGATAGCCTTGACCAGATAGGCTTCCAAGAAATCTGTCTTTCTACTTTTTCCAGCCTCTCTAGGATCTTCTCCATGAGGGTGGTAGTATTGGTTTCTTCTTATTGCTTGGTGACCTCTGGCAACGGAGAGTGACGTCTCCTTTTTGGGGAGTAACTTCATCCGTGTGGGGATTATGACTTCTCATCCGATGATGAACTCTGCCAGTGGGAAGTTTTGGGCCCTTTTGACCCCATTTCTCCAGTACGACGACCTCTGGGGGGTACGTCCTCTATTAAGGACTCATCACGGAAATCCCCATTTCTTGAACTCCGATGAGTGGATTTAGGACTTCTCTTTCTATGAGTAGCTAGCAAAAAGGCCCTTTGGACAGAAGGTGGTTGAGACCACCTTTGGTCAAGCTATTGTGTCATCTCAGCCACAACAGAGCATCGAAAATCACGCAGGAAGCTCATCGTGACCCTTCAGAGGATGTTCGTCCTCAGGCAAAGAAGTCCCTACGGCGGGTTGTTTAGTCACCGGCTGACCTTCCAGTGCGGACAGGAACTTTGGGAGCCCCTTGTCCTTAGAACATCGGGTATCAATGACGGTGACCTGGGAGTGAGTTCCCACAGATGGCGCCAAATGATGCCTATTGGCATTTCGTTCTGTGACATATTGGCTTAAAGTAGGGGTTTCGTTATGAGGGCGTCTAAATGAGAGACTTCCAATGTGACGGTGGCTGCAAGACTCAGAAAAGCAAGGGTTAGAGACTCCCCAAAATGTGTTTCCAGGGGAAGAGCCTTCGATGCCCAAGTCAGTATAAGGAGTAGAAAATGGAGAGCAAAAAGCAGAGAGTTCTGTGTCCTCCTTACCAGGGTCACTCATAGGTATTTATAGGAGGGCGTAGGGAGGAGGCCATTTGGCACAACCCACTTAGATCATGACACGTGTTCGGCCGAATGTGACCCATACCTCGGTAGACAGGTATCTCCTGCTGGCCCTAGCCTGTTCTGGCCAGAGGTCAGGGTCATGTGGGAGGTCTTTGTGTCAGGGGCATTTGTGGGGTCTCTTTGTATAACCCCTTCAGGTAACGAGATCCCTTCGGGGTATGAGTACCCTTTAGAATAGGAGGCCCCCGTTGGGCTAGATATGATCACTGAGGGCTGTCAGGATAAGTTCTTCGGCAGAGTGGGGCACATTCGGGAGACATTCTTCCTCACCGAGGATGGGGAGTTACTTATCCAAGGTCGGCAGGTTCATAAAATCCAAGGGTGGTGAAAGACACCCTTCCCTGAAGTTTGTCGTGTCACCTTTCCGATGGTGTTGTGAGTGTCCCCCAAGGTTGATACTAAGCCTTCTCTGTGGTTGGTGAGGGCCCCCTCTTCCCCGAGCTTAGTCACTTGTACTTTCCAAGGGTGGTGCTCATCAGACCGATTTGGGAGTTCTCCAAGGGTAATACCCCTTTGGCTATCACTTTGGATGGAGGACTGCTTGGTCGCCAAGCCCTGAATGTAGCCCCCATGCACTAACAACTACAAGGGGAAAAAACTTAATGTGAGATATAGGAACATACAGATCTAAAATTTTTTTAAGTACTTAAGGACTAAAGATTACCTGACTAGCATGCTCGAAAATCCAAGCAGCAAGGATCTTCTCATTCGGGCAGTCCTTAGTCAAGGTCTGAAACATGGTATTCATGACGATGCCCCTCACCATCTGTGGGACCATTTTTTGGCAATCTTGCAAGAAAAGGTCCATGTCTTCGGTGAATGTCCAAAAGTGTTCCCCCGGCACTTTGTCCCTTGAGATCTTTGAACAAAGAATAGCCCTCTTCTGAAGTTGGTCCATCATCGACACCACTTAAGCACGGTCCTTTACAAAATCATGAAAAAGTTCTTTTATCACATTGTCTCTTAGCCATTCATCTACAAAATCTAAAATGCCAAAAAAGTTAAAATTCATAAGTCAATGACCAAAAGGCAAACACGGTTAAACTTCAACATCCTCCATGTTAGAAACCCAGACATCAAAGACCTTAGTTGAAATCTCCTTGCAGTTCCTCCTTCGTCGTTCCTCTAATTCCTTAGCCAAAATCTCCCCTAGTGAGGTTCCCAAAATTTCAGTAGCAGCATTAGGACTTACGGGAATTGACAGGATGGGCACCTCAAATGAAGGGTCAGCACCTATGGATGAATGATCCAGAATCCCAAGCTAGTCTTCAAGGGGATGGGGCAGGGAATCCTCCTTCGATTTCTTGGTCTTCGGGGCCGAAGACTGCCTAGTTGGCCCCCACTTCCTTTTCGGGGCCTTTTTCTTTTGCTCCATTTTCTCAACATGGCCGAGGAAAGGCTCTTATAGAAAGCTGCTGATTTATTGCCCATCTTTGGAAAGAGAAAGATATTAGTGTAAGTATGAAAAAATCCCAAATAATAAGTTGGAAAGAACCTTACTCTTTACAAGGGCTAAATACGAAAGTTCACCTTGAAAAAGCATGACCAGCTAGAACTTCTTCCCGTCCACTGCTGGTTTTGGCATTTTCTCATCAACAATATGCTCCTTGATGACCCTAAGCTTCTGAAGTACCTCTTCAGTCATAAAGTTCCATCTGATTGGAAAGGGTTATAGTGGACATGAAGAAGCTTGGTCTGGCTACTCTGCTACTGCCTGAATACAGGTGTGAAATTCCTCGAACTGAGATTCAAGTTCAAGGGTAAACAGCTTCGATGGATATGTCACGTTGATGTCAAGGGTCCCGGAAGCCCACTTAGCAGGCATGTCCTTCCATTTCTCATTCATTGTCGCAAAAGAAGTACTTCTTCTATGATCCTCACTAACTATCTTTTGTGCTGAAGGTGAAAGTGAATTTCTTGCTCTCGGGTCCCCGAGGCAGCAAGAATTAATACCCACCCTTCGAAATGGCATGAAGATTGTAGTATTGCATGAAAAAATGAAGTGAGGGGCTATCTTAAAAACTCCACACATGCAGAGAAAGGCATTGAAATAAGAGTAGGAGTTCGGTGGCAATTGGTTAATGGCTATGCCATTAAATTGGCAAAAGTTGCTCACCATCTTCGGTGAAGCATACCGAAGTCCCGCCTTTAGCTAAGCTCTGAAGACTATATCTTCATTACAACAAGGAAGGTAGGTCAGCCCACCAGGGCCATGGAGCATAGTGATGGCGTAAGAAGGAAGGAAAAATTTTGCTTACTACTTCTTCAATTTTTTCAAAGTGGCATAGCTCGGATGGGACTTGAGAGGAACCCAACTCTCGAGAATGGAATGAACTTTGGCTTAAGAAGAAGGCATGTTCAGACAAGAAGAACCTTAACCTCAGAATTAATGGGAGAAAAGCAAACTAAAGAGACAAACAGACCTCAAAGACACTAACCTATGAAAACCGCCACAAGAGACTGCTAGAAATCGCTCCTCCACTAACACTGCCATAGGGAAAAGCTGGAGAGCAAAAGGGAGTTAGGAAGAAAGAGGAATAAAAGTAAAAAATTTAGCAAACCCTGAAGGGAGATGGCTTTATATAAGCTCAAAAAAGATAGGTGAAGCATCTCCATAATAACCCTCTACAGGTGAAGTGATGTAACCGATGTAATAGATGCGAAGGTTGGTGAATGACCTGGTGATGCATGTCACATGGCATCAGAAACAGGGGCATGCCTGCTGATCTAGTAGGTTTATGTCACATAACGCAAGGTGACACGATTGCTCAGTCAGAAGATAGGACTATTAATTTGCAGGAGGCAAGAATAAAAACCCTAAGGAGAAAATAACTCCTTGCAAACTGAAGATGTAACCTTGCTAGAGTTAAGAATTCAGCTTGAGGTATAAAATAACTCCTTAACGAGCCAAAGGTATGACCTCACCCAAAAATTAGAAATTAGCTTAAAGTAACGTCCTCACCAAGGGTTCAGATTCAGAAAATGAAACATAAACAAAGTTTCCAACAGAATACCAAAAGTGCAGCATTGGCAAAGGGAGGGAGCTCAGACTAAAAGGATAGTTACTCTAAAGAGGTCACCTCGACAAAAAGAAGTTCTTTTAGCAAGGACAGATTTAGCTTCTGAAGGGGAGGATTTTTGTAACAAGCTCCCAAGTGATTAGTACTGAGACACAACTTTGGTCTTCTAGAAGGGGGTAGGTAATAGCCGAAGTGTTACCCACTCCGGGGAGTGCAATTATGGTGCCAAAATTGTGCATTTAGACTCCCAAGATTGGTAATGTTCTGTAGGCCATCAGAACACTACCCTTAATGTGCATACCCAGGTGGCCCTCTTGGGCACTATGTAAATACATGCATATTGGTCCAACCATCACACACATATTCACATTTCATGCACACCATGGCAGCAAAGAAGGAAAACACTAGCACAAGTCTTAATCTTGGCTACCACCCATTAGGCAATCTTGTTAAGTTCTAGTGACCAGCTACTGCACCTGTAACTTCCACTAATAAACTGTATCATTATAGCCTCATAACAACCTATTTTATTTGATCCATTACCAATTAGAGACTTAGATCAAGCCAAGGAGTTTTGTTTTACATAAATAGCCCACCTATGGACCAAGTTATGAATTTTTTAAGTCGGTTACAAAATTCTGACAAAATGAACAGTAACTACACCAATTTTGCAACGTCATATCCTTGGCTACAAGGATCCAAATCCAGAAATTCAAAATTCCAGTTCAACCTCTAGATTTTCTCTAGGTGTGGTCAAAATTTCATACCAAGATTCATCATACACAGGGAGATATTAAACTTTAGGTACATGGTCGACATTCTGGCAACTTTTGGACCATTTTGCCCATACAATTTTTCCAAACCATGCAAACACTTCATTCACAAGGGGAAAGCCATCCAAGGATATCCAATATATGTCCATTACACAAAGGAATTACATTCCCTTTCTTTTAACAGCTTTATGTGGCCAAAACAGAATTTACAAGTAAGCAGCCCATCATTCACACTTAGGCAGCTTTGCACCACATCACTTACATAGCCAAAACATTACTCAAATGTTCACATACTTATCTCATCTCACATACACTACATGTGCATTCATACATGCACTAAAATATGGTCTTAACTCATCTAAATACACACCCTAGGTTACAGGAGTGCCTGAGACACAATGGACTCCATAGACAGGATGCTGGACAGCTGCTGCACAACACAATAAGTACCACCATTAAAAATACCAAATGTGCTCCTAAAATCACCAAAATTTCCAGATCACAACTAGACATATGGGAGTTCATGTAACTTAAATTTAAGATTAAAACTCAAACCATAAAGGTCAGTTTGAATATGATATTTCTGCTGGACCTGAAATGACAGAATTGAGGGGAGTAAGTTTCATTGAGAAACTTAGTAAGGGTAACACTTGGTTTCTTAAGGTCATGTGATCCTCATTAGAACCTGAATCCAAAGACACTAAAACAAAAAAACCATAATGCATGTATACAAGATATCATAACTAAATGCAGCAGCCAAACACAAACAACAAACACATGAAATGTGGCAGCAGCATATACCGTAGGTTCGTCCATAAAACACATAATAAACATAACCAAATGACAATGGAAGCCCTGCTCAAGCTAATTCCTGGTCTTAGGAGGATTTTAACAGTAGTTAGTACTAACTTTGGGCTCTAGAAACCCTCATTTTACTGCCACCTTTGTGCACTTGGCAATAGGTAAAAAAACCTTCAATAAGTGCACTCCCCTGAATAAGCTTGGTTCATCAAGCTCATGGCTCTCTTCCAAGCTTAGCCATAGCTCCATGGATGTTTGAAAATGCATAAAAAAACCCATGAGAGCAAGAGAACCCTTACCAAAGTGGGTAGGCCAAAAATCAAGCTTGATCCTTGAAGTATGCAAGAAATAGCTATGGTTTGCTTCCAATTGCTTCCTTTTGCCTTCAATTTCAATCAATTGCAAGTTTGAAGGTGTGGCGGCTATGGAGGAAGTGTTGATGTGTTCTTGGGCTGGGGGAGGAGGAAAATGAGAGAGGGATAAGTGATTTTGCCACTTAAATGGCCCTAAATGAGCTTAAGGGCACCAAAACACACTTAAACAAGCTAACCTTGCTTTATGTCATTTTCCTTTTCACTAATTACGGTTTCTTTGTCTTAAACTCATTGGTACACATGTGCCCAACATTTTTGACTAATTATCAAGTCATGGCTGCCTCCCCATAGTGGGATAACCCCACAATTCCACCCTTAGACTTAAGTCAAAAGCTTGAACACCTTAAGGTTTACACTAGGACATTTAGGTCCTCATTGCCTTTAGTGTTTCCTTTGTCCAAACTTGTCTTCCATGAGCAATTTGATGCTCCAATAGCACTTTTGTACCATTCATATCCTTCCCATAACTCTCCAAGTCTCTTTCTTGAGAGTTTGGCAATTAAGTACCTGAATTTCCAAAACCTTACAAAAAAGTCCTTAGGTTTCTTGAAAAACAAGCAATCCTTAAGGATTTTCTTGGGGACCAAGTTACAAACTTGGAACACTTTTACAGAGGTGTTGATCATGCCTTTTAACCCCCACACTTCAATCACTATGGTGAGAATTACACAATATAATGGTTTTTAGCCTTTATGACACACTTGTAATTCTCCCATTTTGTGAGGTGGTAACACGAAGGCTATCACCCACAAAACCTTCTTATTGGCAGACCTGACACCACTGTTGGGTATTCATATGACCAACCTTGGGAGAATTCTCCACACCACCCTTAGAAGTATATACGAGCAACTCTAGAGAAAGGTTCCTTACCTTCCTTGGGAGCGTACATTACCAACCTCGAGAACATAGGCCTATCATCCTCAACAGAGGAAATGTCTCCCGAAGATAGGTCTACCCATCAGAATGGCCTTTTCCAGTCACCCTCGGTTAAGTATCCTATCTGAAGGGGTGTTAGATCCTCGAAGGGGTATTATGGAGAAATGTCAAATATAGTTGAGGGAACTCTAACAAAAAGCCTCGCACATGCCCATGCCCTTCGGCCAAAACTACCTACGGCCAGCTGAAGATTCCTTTCTTCGAAGGTACGGACTAGATCCAGCCGAACACGTGTCTTGATCTGCTCAAGCTAGGCATAATGGCCTTATTTCCCCTTCCTCTTATAAATACTTAAAAGGCTCCCAGGTAATAACACAGGGGACTCTCTCTTTCTTACTCTTTGCTCTCAGCAACCTCTCTCCCATATAATGACTTAGGCATCGGAGGCTCCTTCCCCAAAAACACACTTTGGGGAGCTCCTAACCCATATTCTTCAAGCTATTGCAGATACCTTCTCACTGAAAATTTCTCTTTCAGGCTCAGAATGTCATACAACAAAGATGTCATCGGGCATCAGGTAGGACTAGTATAGGAGCCATACTTAACCTCCTTTTAAGCTTTTGAAAGCTATCTTCACACTTTCTTTCCTAGACAAATTTCTAGTCTCTTCTGGTCAGTTGGGTCATGGGAGTTACTATCATAGAGAACTTAGGCACAAATCACCTGTAATAGCCAGCCAATCCCAAGAAATTCCTAACTTCCTTAACATTTTGGGATTATTTCCAATCCAGTATTGCCCTAACCTTTTTAAAATCTACTGCTAACCCTTGGTCATTAATCACATGGGCCAAAAATCCAATTTCTCAGTTCCAAAATTTACAATTACTCGACTTCCCATAAAGTTTATGTTCTTGGTGCAAGCCAAGCACCAACCGTCAAATGCTCTTTATGGGCTTCCCCATCTTTTGAGTACACCAAAATGTCATCAACAAAGACTACCACAAAGTGGACCAAGTATACTCTAAACACCCTCTGCGTAAGGTTTATAAAAAATGCGGGTGCATTTGTGAGCCCAAATGGCATCGCTGTGTACTCAAAATGTCCATACCTTGTTCTAAAAGCAATTTTAGGTACCTTTCCTTCCTTGACCCTTAACTGGAAATAACCAGATCTTAAGTCTATTTTAGAGAATACTTTTGCTCCTTTTAGCTCATCAAACAAATCCTCAATCCTTGGGAAAAGATATTTGTTCTTAACGGTCAAGGCATTAAGTTTTTTGTAATCAATACAGAGTCTAAGGGTTGCATCTTTCTTTTTGACAAAGAAGACAGGTGCTCCCCAATGAGACAAATTAAGTCTAATAAACCCTTTTTCAAGCAACTCATCCAATTGCTTTTTCAACTCTACCATTTCAGGTAGTGTCATTTTATATGGAGCTGAAGACACAGGAACTGCTCTCGGTACAAGTTTAATTTCAAACTCCATATCTCTTATAGGTCGTAGTTCAGGGAGGTCTGCAGGGAAAACCTCTGGGTAGTCCTGGAGTATGCGAATTTGGCCGAGTTCACTAGCTACTCCTTGTTCATTCAATTCCAAGCATTCATACTTATTTTCTAGAGTTATTAGCTTTAGCACTTCAACTTGGTAATTTGAGACTAATTCAAGTGATTCATCTAATCCAAATGGCTTAAAGCGAAAAATCAATAGTTGTCTTGCATGGCAATCTTTATTATCTTATTTTCACTTAGCTAATTCATGCCTAAAATTATGTCATAGTCATGAGCGTTCAACACTATTAGGTCTGCCTTGATTTCCAGTTTACCCAGCTTAATCACATAATTCTCTACCATGTGGTAAGTGAACAAAATTTCATTGCCAATAGTTTTGACTATGTACATATTTGTCATGTTTCTTACTTCTAAGTTCATGTCCTTAACCAATTTAGAAGAAACAATAGACAGTGAAGCTCCAGTATCAAATAAAGTAGAAACTAACCGGCCATTACAGTAAATGATACCTTTTAAAGCCTTTCTGCTCAGCCTCTGATGGCTAGTTTCCTTTTTCTATTGCCTCAACCTCTATTGCCTCTTGCACATTCTTTAATGTCTCAAGCCGGAACACCCTACCTGGAGGTGGGTTTTGCCTCCTCTGGTCCTATGGCAGCTTAGGCACTTGATTCCCTTTCGAGCCATATAGATTTGGTTTCATCAGTGGCATTGGTGTTGCTCCTCCTGCTCCTCTAGGGTTCAACCTTCTTAGCATCTTTTTCTCAACTCCCATTCATGGATAGTGTCTCACCTAATGATCTGCTGCTCCATACTTGTGGTAGCCATTTGTGAGTTTGAAACATGGTCTGTTGCCATGGAACTTCCCACATGTAAAGCATTGTGGACATATTGTTATGATCCCCTGTCTCTTTTGTTCTCGCTTCTCCCTTCTGTAGGCTCGGCCCCATCTCTGGTTCTCTTTTTATGTCCCTGGTGAACTCCACTTACACTTCCTGGGCCACTTTTCATCTGCTCCCTAAACTCCTACTCAAGTGGTATGGCACTTTGCACTACTTGACAGTAGTCTTTAGCTCCCACAACTCTGAGGATTTGCCTCAGTTCAGACCTTAAGCCTCTTAAGAACCTATTGGTTCTAAGCTTCTCTTGCCCATCATATTATGGAGCATATCTTATCAAGTTGTTGAATTTTCGATCATACTCCAATACACTCAGATTCCCTTGCTCCAACTAATCAAATTCAGGTTTTGGTCCTTTAGGGCATTACTCACATATTGTTGTTGAAAGACTTAGAGGAAGTTAGCCCACCTCATTGAACTCTTTTTGCCAGGTAGCCTCATCTGATTTTTACTCTGATAAGTCCCTTGCACAGCTCTCCACCAGAGCTTTGTATTCCTTTCAAGTCTAAAGGTGGCTAGAACCACCTTTTGTGTAGAGGACACTTCCATTCTTTTAAATATCTTCTCTACATGGTAGACCAAAAACTCAGCTTCTACTGGGTCATACCCACCTTTGAAAATAGAGGTTTTAATGCCATGAATCCTTCCAACTAGGCCTCCCTTAGTCCTCCTCTTCTTTTTCTTTATCCTCTTGCTTCTATGTCTTAGGTTCTACCTCTTGGTGGCCTTCCTCTTATAGTAACCTCTGTGGGAGGCTCAGTCCTCCTTGGAACCATATCAGTGTCCAGTTCTTCCACCTCTAGACTCCTCTACTTCCACTCTAGTTTCTTGCCTTACTTTTGATCTCACTTTCCTAGCTCTTGGATGTCTCCTCTTTTCATCACCTTCATCTTCATCTCTTTCTCCCCCATTCATGTTTGCTTGATCATAGTGCACTAGCTGCTTGACAGGCCTTTTACCCCTTCGGCCTTTTACTTCTCTAGTTTATTCTCCTCTATCTTCTTCTACACCCTTAAGGACTTATGCTTGGCCTCTACCCAAGGCTTGCATACCCACCACCAATTGAACTATGGAGGCTTGCATTGTCTCCATCATTTGCTGCACCTTTTCTTGCCTACATCTGCTAGATCAAGGTAATTCATCCCTAGCATTTGGCCTCTTGGCCATTACAGGCTCTAAGGACCCCTGCTACCTTTCAGGTTCATATGCAGACTGTCCGTCCCTTGGATGGTTTGCCCTACTCTCATCCTGCTCAAGGATTTCCCCATCCTTACGTTGGGTTCTCATCTGGCACAATAAACCACATATGCACACATATGCTCAATAAGTACTAGTTTACTTAAACTTAATTGGGAATAAGTCTAGTTATACCTTAAATTCAGAACCTAGCTCTGATACCAACAAAGGTTATCACTTCCTACATAGGCCCTTGCCTATGCATGCCTATCACTGGCTTTAGTAATAGCATTAATGCTCTACAGGGCTCTTGTTGGTTATCACACCTTGTGCGCTCAAATGGTGTGCCTAGGCACCTATCACTAACGCCTGGTGCCCCTCCTGGGTCTCAACCAGCACACTACATATATGTGTCCTCAACATGTCCTCATACGCAACTAGTGCCGAAATAGGGCTACTACCAGGGCATTGTGCTTAGCGCACTGTGGGTGCATTCTATGTGCGTAACACTGGTCAAGGTGCCTACAAAGGCATCTACTGCTCACTACCAGCAGTGCACTAGAACACAGGCCAGGGCACTAGAGGAGCACACCCTAGGAAGCCTACCTAATTTTCAGCCCAAAAGTTACCTTGCACACCAAGGCATCACTGACATTCATTCATCATATGCTTGTGCTCTTGTGATTTTCAAGTGTGCATACAATCATGCATGACAACCAAGATACCCATTCACAACTATTTTTTAAAGCACATACTTTCATGCATATGCTTAACTACAGTCCAAGGAGGCTTACAAGCCAACATAGCTACA
This sequence comes from Aquilaria sinensis, assembly GCA_005392925.1. Classification (NCBI taxonomy): domain Eukaryota; kingdom Viridiplantae; phylum Streptophyta; class Magnoliopsida; order Malvales; family Thymelaeaceae; genus Aquilaria; species Aquilaria sinensis. The sequence goes on from SMDT01000704.1 coordinate 40,741, forward strand.
CAAGTAATCACAAGAAACCTTCATTACCAAGCATCCAACACATAGTTATAGTCTTCATAGGTATGTAAATAACATATCCTCTCAAAGGGCATCCATGCCTCCCACACATAGCCGAATATGCACAAACCTGGTAACATGACCAAGACCAATCCAAAACCTTAAACAAATCGAGATGAAAGGTTCATGTATACATGGAAGTACACATAACCAAAAGCTACAAACACAACATAGATTAGTACAGTGGTTTGGAGTACAAGCTCCACCACTAGAAACATGGTCGTAAGTGCGAACCACATTACATAAGCCAATGAGCACATATCCATATCACACACTAGACTTGTCCCGCAACTAAATACAATCTGCAAGTAACATAACTATATGAGCTTACACATTGATATGGACTTGTACTACTACTTATTGAACCATTATACCAAACTAGTATTCATACCTCCCAAGTACCCAAATACACAAGTCTAGGCACTCACACAACTCAAACCTCAATATCTTTTGCTGAAACATATAAACACAGGGCATAAGTTATATGTATAACGCAGTAAGGGAACATATACAGCTTTTATAAGTTTATTTAACTAAGCCCAAAATCTTAACCTCCTTAAGCGATGCTCCAACATGCACAACTAACACGAAGACAAGGAAAACACAACTGTGCAAGATAATATGATAACCATCTAGCTAATAAGGGTTAGCAAGGACAAACAATCACCAAAGCATGCAACTCAAACACACTCCACATTCCCATTGGTCTCGGTTGACATTAACACTGGCAAGTACACCATACATTGACTCATTTCTTAGTTTAGTTAATTAAAAATAAGCACATAGAGCTCCAAGTTCACACATGAGTGAGCTTTAGTACTTGCCATTAACATAGTTAGCTAGCATACTAACACATATACCCAAAAATAATCCATAGCCCTTACAGCAAACCAAGTTCATCTAGTTCAATAATTATCCTTTAGATGCTTAATACTATTCTATAACATGGCTTTCAACCGATTCAGGAAGAGTATAGCGTATCCCTTACCAAACTGTGCCCTTGAACCTTCAACCTTCCTTTTAAATGCAAGATTCAAGCTTAGCAATGCAATGCCAACATTGCCTAAGGCCAAATCAACTTAAAACAAACTCGAATCTTCACTTCAACTCCTTTTCATCAATAATTTGGCATGAACCTAAGCTCCCTCCTCCAAGAACACAAACACAGCCTCAAATTAGAGGCCTTGACCCAATTTGGATGAGTTTTGACCAATTGTAGACATGCAAATCCAATTGGGTGCCATATGCCACAAAAATGGGCAAAATGCCCTTCTTGGCATAGCCACTTTTTTGCATGGTGCCATGAAATGCCCCATTAAAAGATTCCCTCATATTAGTCACCTGAATACCAATGCGATTAAGTCCTTATGCTTTAACTTCTTTCACAAAACATTTTAGCCTTTAAATGTGCACAAGTAGAGTCTCGGGTAAGCCTACCTTTGGTAGTCCTTCATATGTCTCCAAGGCCCACCAATTACCTTACTCACTTTTATGCTTGGGATATTTTCTTTCACTCCAAGGTATTCAAGTCCCCCATGAAAATAAGGGTTATGACACCAATTGGTATACTCCACTACTGAATATAGTCTACTTAGCTTCCTCATCCCTTTTAGTGGATACCACCCGAATCGGATTGATCTCAAAGATGAGGAAAAAACTGCCTTAATTACTAAATTTGGGACGTACTGTTATGTCAGACTGCCTTTTGGCCTTAAAAATGCAAGAGCCATATATCAAAGGCTAATAAATAAGGTGTTCGGTCCCCAAATTGGGAAGAATGTAGAAGTATATGTTGACAATATGATAGTTAAGAGTAAAATACCTAGTAATCATTTCATATACTTAGGGGAAACATACAACCACTTTGAAAATTTAGAATCCATCTTAACCCCAAAAAGTGTGTCTTTGGCATGACTATAGTAAAATTCCTTAGCTTTATGGTATCCGAAAGAGGTATAAATGCCAATCTAGAGAAGTTTAAGGCCTTACTGGGATTTTGAACTCCCATAACTATGATGGATGTGTAGAGGCTTACAGGGCAAATAATGGCCCTTAGCAGATTCATCTCTGATATGGAGATCAATGACAACCATTCTTTAAAGTGCTCACCAAAGCTATGAAAAATGAAGGCAACATCGACTCCAAGGAACGTCCTTGGAATGAAGATTGTCAAAAGGCTTGGCATGAACTTAATAGTTACTTAACCCATTTGCTGGCACTTTGACAACCAAGGGAAGGAAAACCTCTCATCCTCTACCTCACACTCACTGAGAAAGTAGTAAGTTTGGTATTGTTAAGGGAATAAGAAGGAGGAAAACAATGGCCATTATATTATGTTACCAAATCCTTACATAATGCCGTAGTCAGGTACCCTCTACTGCAAAAAGCCATCTATGCTTTAGTCATGGCAAGTAAGAGGCTTCGGCCCTATTTCGAAGGACACTCTATCATAATCCAAAGTAACCTACCTCTTTGTGATGTCATGAAGAAGGTGTATTATTTCGACTGACTATCAAAATGATGTATCAAGCTTGGAGAATATGACAACACATATAAACAAGAAGCGCCACAAAAGGTCAGGCTTTAGCAGACTTTATTGTTGGTTTGCCTAAAACTGAGGACACCCTCGACAACCTTAGAAATAAAAAGCCCGAATGGGTATTGTTCGTAGATGCCACTTCAGGATCAGAACACCAAGGAGCCAGGATAATATTCTAAGGTCCCGAAGGGATGGAAATGGCAAAAGTATTAAGTTTAGATTCCAAGTCACCAACAACATTGCTGAATATGAAGCCCTCGTGGCTGGGTTACGATTAGCAGAAAGAGTTGGTGTAAAGAATTTAAAGGCTTACAGTGAGTCATAGCTAGCTGTCACATAAACAATGAGGGAATACGGTGCCAAGGATACCATGACCTCATCAAAAAATTGATCCAAGAATTTTACAGAGTAAGGATAGAAAAGGTACCTAAAAAGAGAACATTGAAGTTAGCATACTGGTGAAGTCAAAACAATCCACCGAGGTACTTGACCACCCGAGCATAGCCATAATGTCACTCACCACACCAAACAAGGGGTGGAAAAAGAAATATTTGGTCAGTTCATCCTTACCCCAGGATCCCAAGGAAGCGATGAAGGTGCATAGATGCGCTGGAAGGTACTTCATGATTTTGGAAGAAATGTACCAACAAGGGTATGCAAACCCACTACGAAGGTGTATCAGTGAAGAGAACATTGAGACAGTCTTGAAAGAAGCCCATGAAGAAGAATGCGAATCTCAGATCAGGATTAATGCCTTTGCTGTGGTGCTACTTCAGCACAGAGATTTTTGGCCCACTTTAAGGAAGGATGCAAGGCAGTTCATCAAAAAATATGATAAGTGCCAGTGACACGCACCCATCCAAAGGGCACCCTCAGAAGCAATAACTTCGGCTAACTATCTTTGCCCCATTCCCAGGTTAGGGCATTGACCTCATCGGTCTTCTCCCGACAACTCTTGGATGAGTGAAGTTCCACATGGTTACAGTAGATTATTTGACTAAGTAGATTGAGGTAGAGCCCCTGGCAACAATTTCTATAAAGGACATCCAAAAGTTCATCCAGAAAAGCATCATATGTAGGTTCAGTGTTCTGAGGGTGATAGTAGTAGATAATGGCTCCCAATTCATTAATAAAGGGTCCAGGAATTCACAACCAACCTCAGAGTAAAAATACACTTCACTACTATTGCCCATCCTCAAAGCAATGGACTAGTTTAGGTGTCCAATATGACAATAATAGATGGTCTGAAATAGAGGTTGGAAGAAGCCAAGGGAAGATGGCCTAGAGAACACTTGAGTGTACTATGGAGTTACCGAACAACCAAGAAGAGCTACTGGTGAAACACCCTTCTTTCTCGTATTCAACACCATGGCTCTTATTTTTCTGGAAGTTGTGCAACCATACATTAGGATACAGGTGTTCGACAAAGAAGGAAACAACCTCGGCTTACGCACAAAACTTGACATGCTCGAAGAGCTTAGAGAAATGGCCAAACTCAAATGGAAAGCCTTCTAGTAGAGGGGACCTTATTTGGTCTGAGATAAAGTTCGGCAGGAGTCTATAAACTTGGAAATATTGAAGGAGAAGAGTTGAAAAACACATGGCATTCACACTTTTTGAAAAAAATTCTACACTTGGTTCTATGAAGTTAGCAATTTCCAAAGCAGTAGCCCTATTATAAGAGGCCTTCCTAAAGAGATCAACTGTTACCCACTCTGCGGTAATCCAATTATGGTGCTAAAACTATGTATTTAAACTCCCAGGTTTGGTGTGTCCTGTAGGTCATTAGAACAACACCCCTAGTGTACATACACAAGTGACCCTCTTGAGCACTATGTAAATACATGCATATTGGTCTAACCATAACACACATATTTACATTTATGCACACTATGGAAGCTAAGAAACAAAACACTAGCATAAGTCTTAGTTTTGGCTTCCACACATTAGGCAATCTTGTTAAGTTCTAGTGACCAGCTACTGCACCTGTAACTTCCACTAAGAAACTGTATCATTCTAGCCACATACCCCCCCAGTTTTCTTTGCTCCATTACCAAGCAGAGACTTATATAAAACAAAGGAATTTTTTTTACATCAATAGCCCATGTATGGACCAAGTTATGGATTTTTTAAGTTCGTAACAAAATTCTGACCAAATGAACAGTAACACAGCCAACTTTACAATTTCATATCTTTCGCTACAGGGCTCTAAATCCAGAAATTAAAAATCCCAGTTAACCATATGGATGTCCTCTAGGTGTGGTAAAACTTTCATACCAAGATTCATTCTACACAGGGAGATATTAAACTTTTGGTCCAGAGTCAAAATTCTGGCAACTTTTGGATCATTTTGCCCATACAATTTTTCCAAACCATGCAAACACTTCATTCACAAGGGGAAAGCCATCCAAGGCTATCCCATATATGTCTACTACACATAGGAATTAAATTCCATTTCTTTTAACAACTTTATGTGGCCAAAACAGAATTTACAAGTAAGCACCCCATCATTCACACTTAGGCAGCTTTGCACCACATTACTTACATAGCCAAAACATTACTCAAATGTTCACATACTTGTCTCTTTTACATACACTACATGTGCATGCATGCATGCACTACAATATGGTCTTAACTCAGCTAAATACGCACCCTAGGTTACAGGAGGTCATGAGACACAATGGACTCCAAAAACAAGATGCTGGACAGCTGCTGCACAACACAATAAGTACCATCATTAAAAATACCAAATGTGCTCATAAAATCACAAAAATTTCCAGATCATAACAAGATATATGGAAGTTCATGTACCTGAAATTTCAGATTAAAACTCAAACCACAATGGTTATTTTGAAGGTGATCTTTCAGCTGGACCTGAAATGACAGAATTGAGGGGAGTAAGTTTCATTGAGAAACCTAGTGAGGGTGGCACTTGGTTTCTTAAGGTAATGTGATCCTCATTAAAAAATGCATCCAAAGACACTAAAACAAAAAAACTACAATGCATATATACAAGATATAGCAACCAAATGCAGCAGCCATTCACAACCAACAAACACATGAAATGCAACAGCAACATATACCATAGGTTAGTCCATAAAACATGCAATAAACAAAAATAAATCACTATGGAAGCCCTGATCAAGCTAATGCTTGGTCTTAGGATAATTTTAACAGTACTTTGGGCTCTAGAAACCCTCATTTTACTGCCATCTTTGTGCAGTTCACACTAGGTCACAAAACCTTCAATAAGTGCCTTCCCCTCAGTAACCTTGGTTCATCAAGCTCATGGCTATCTTCCAAGCTTAGCCCTAGCTCCATGGTTGCTTGAAAATACAGAAAACAACCCATGAGAGCAAGAGAACCCTTACCTTTATGGGTATGCTGAAATTGGAGCTTCATCCTAGGTGCACTCAAGTCTTAGCACCACATAGCTTCCAATTGCCCTTTCTTGGTTTCTTTTGCCTTCAATTTCAATCAATTGCAAGTTTGAAGGTGTGGTGGCTATGGAGGAAGTATGGCTGTGTTCTTGGGATGGGGGAGGACGAAAATAAGAGAGGGATAAGTGATTTGGCCACTTAAATGGCCTTAAATGAGCTTAAGGGAACAAAACACACTTAACAAGCTTAACCTTGCTTTATGTAATTTTCTTTCTCACTAATTATGGTTTCTTTGTCTTAAGCTCATTGGTATGCATGTGTCCAACCTTTTTTACTAATTATCAAGTCTTGGCTGCCTCCCCCATGGTGGGATAATCCCACAATTCCACCCTTAGACTTAAGTCAAAAGCATGAACACCTTAAGGTTTACACTAGGACATTTAGGTCCTTTTTGCCTTTAGTGTTTCCTTTGTCCAAACTTGTCTTCCATGAGTAATTTGGTCCTCCAATAGCACTTTCATACCATTTATATCCTTTCCATAACTCTCCAAGTCTCTTTCTTGAGAGTTTTGCAATTAAGTACCCGAATTTCCAAAACCTTATAAAAAAAGTCCATAGGTTGCTTGACAAACAAGCAATCCTTTAGGCTTTTCTTGGGGGCCAAGTTACCAACTTGGAACACTTTTAAGGAGGAGTTGATCATGCCTTTTACCCCTCACACTTCAATCACTATGGTGAGAATTACACAATATAATGGTTTTTAGCCATTATGACACACTTGTAATTCTCCCATTTTGTGAGGTGGTAACATCAACCGAATGTGGTGATCTCCAAAGTTGCATAAAATGTTAGGAGTCTTATGGGAAGGCCTCCCAAAGGAGATTAACTGAATGCAGGAGTTTCCAAAAATACCCAAGTGTTTTGAACATAGAAAGTTTCCAAAACATTGCTTGAATTCCATTCTAAAACATGTAGAGAAATACTCAGGACTCCAGAAGTGATAGAACATTACTTTCAGAAAAGGTTAAGGTTTCAAATCGTTAATGGTATTTCTGACAAGGGTAATAAACAGTGAATGTGCTAAGCCCTGCCGAAGATGGTAAATTACCCAAAAATGGTAAATAAGCCAAAAAGAGTTAGTTATTTCTCTGAAAAGATGAAAAGGCTTGGAGAGCAAATGATGATAGCTGAAGTAATTAATATGCCAAAGGATGAAATAGCTTTAAGTACTACATTACTCGTGGACTTAGACAAAAAAATTTTAAAGAGAATAAAGATTTTCCATTCATAGAGGCCAACTACAGAGAAAGAAGTACAAAAAAAAATAAAGAGAAGGAGCCAACCCTATGGATTGTCCTATACAATTGTGAACCCTTTGGCATCATCATCTTCAGCATCACCCTGCTCGACATCATCACCTTCTTCCATCGAAGGCAGTTCTGAGAGGTTAAGGAACTCTATCTTTAACCATCGCAAAGATGGTCCCTCGGGGATGTCCAGAGCTCGGAGGAAGGAGACATCAAGGTTAGGAAAGCGTGAGAGAATTTGATGGCGAGCATGGCAGAAATCATCTTGGAACAAAGATTTTTTTGTCTCATCTAGCTTGGCCTTCTCAGCCTTCAAAACTTCAATCTCTTTCTTCAGGTCCTCCATCTCCTTCTCCGCCTTCTTCTTTTTCTTCTTTCGCTTCTTCAGCTAATTGACCTCAGCAATAAGTTCAGCATTGATTTCCAATGCCTTGGTCAAATCAGTGATGGCGTTCTCCTTCTCCATCTGAAAAGTCTCCCCAACCGAACTTTACTCCACTAGCTTTGCCCCATGGTTAGAAATTTTTTATGAACATTCCTCGAGGAGTCCCCTTTAGTTCTCTAGCAAATCCTGGCGAACATTGGTGAGGTCCTTTTTGACGATTTTATTGAGCTCACCAGACTTAAGGCATGAGCTCACAAACATCTCCTTGGCCTTAGCCAAGTTTTCCTCCGACTGACTTCAGATGGAGGGTTGCTTTGATGCCCATGCCTAAAGGAAACCTCCGTATGCTAGTAGCGATGAGAGGAAGGCTTCGCGTGAGCTACAACAACTTAAAGGTCTAAAATTTTTTTTAAGTACTTAAGGATGAAGGATTACTTGAGTAGCGTGCTTGGAAATTCCAGCAGCAAGAATTTCCTCATTTAGGCAATGATCCGTCAGAGAATGAAAGGTGGCATTTGTTATGATGCCCTTGCCATTTAAGGGACCAGGACCATCTTCTGCCAGTCTTTTGAAAACAAGTCCATGTCTTCAGTAAAAGTCTAGAAGGTTTCCCTTGGCACCTTCTCTTTAGGGATCTTTGAATCTCGAATGGCCCACTTCTAAGCATGGTCCACCAGCCACCCTAGTTGGACCCTGTCCTTTACAAAATCATGATGAAGTTCCCTTACTACATTGTCCCTTAGCCATACATCTACAAAATCTAAAATTCCAAAAAATCCAAAATTGATAAAGGAATGACTAAATGACATACCTGGTAGGACTTTGGTGTCTTTCCCGTCAAATTAACTCACATCGAGGACCTCGGCAGGGATCTCCTTACCTTTTTTTCTCCATCTTTCTTCCACCTCCTCAGGCAAAACTACCCCCAGCGAAGTCCCTAAAGTCTCTACAGCAATGTTAAGACTTAGAGGAATGGATAGGATGGCCGCCTCCGACAAAGGATCTACCCCTTTGACAGAATGATCGTGGGCTTCGGTCAAATCGTCAGGGGAAGAAGGAAGAGAGTCCTCGTTTGTTTTCTTAGCCTTCGGAGCCTTCTTCTTTTTCGGAGCCTTCTTCTTCTACTCACTCCTCTCGGCTTGACCGAGGAACAAACTCTTGTAAAAGGCCATGGATTTTTCCCATTTCTACAATAAGGAAAATATCAGTGTAAGTACCAAAAATTTACAAATACACAATTTGAATGGCGGTTACTCTTTACAAGGAAAAAAGAGGATATCTCACCCAAAATGAGCCTAACGAGCCATGACTTCTTTTCATCTACTACTAGATTTGCCATGCTCTCGTCAATAACATGCTCCTTGATGACCCCTAGCTCTCGAAGTACCTCTTCGGTCATGAAGTTCCATCTTTTTGGAAAAGCGTATAGTGGACGTGAATAAGGCTGATCTATCCAATTAGCTACTGCCCAAATGTGACTTTCAAACTTCTTCAACTGAGAATCTAATTCAAGGGTAAGCAACTTTGATGAGTCCATCACGTCAATAGCAAGGGTTCCAGAAGCCACTTTACAGACATATCTTTTCATTTTTTATCTACCTCCATGAAGAAGTACTTCTTCTACTACCCTCACCAGCTATCCTTGGTTTCAAAGGTGAAAGTGAATTTTTTTCTTCCAGATCCTCGAAGGAGCAAGAAGTAAAATCCGCCCTTTAGGACAGGATGAAGCTTATAATATTGCGTAAAAAAAATGAAGTGAGGGGCTATCTTGAAAACCCCACACATGCAAAGAAAGGAGTTGAAGTAATAGTACAAATTCGGAGGTAGTTGGTTAATGGCTATGCCATGAAATTGGCAAAAGTCATTCACCATCTTTTGGGGTGGGATGCTAAAAACCCACCTTTAGCTGTGAACAAAAACGGTAACCTCCTTGTGCCAAGGAAGGTAGCTCAGCTCGCCAAGACCAAGAGGCCTAGTATTGGCATAAGAAGGAAGATAAAACGTACCTATCCACTTCTTTAGCTTTTCCAAAGTGGCGCAGCTGAGCTGAGAGTTAAGTGTGTTGAGTTTCGGGAGCCAAATAGCGCAGCGGAATTTAACCGAAACCCTCCAGGATCCAAGCGAAACGGGGTAAACCGGGTGTTCAAAAATTTTCATACCTAATTTTTGGTTGAGATCTCTCACTCAACTGTAGAGTCGAATCACAAATCCTGAATAGTTGATGTGTTCAAGCTCTCTATGGTATCCACGCGAACCTCTCGTGATCACCACGCATCCACCATATCCAGGCAGATGCGTTTCTCTTGCGCTCGCAGTGCTAGCTTGTGTCCTCCAAGGAATTGTAAGAGAAGAGTGCGGCTGTCCTTTTGGGAGGCTAGGTCAAGAAGCTTGAATTTCTCACTAAAAGTTGTATTTATAGTGAGACTCAACTTCTAGGCCTAATGGGTTTCAAAGCCCTAATCCAATTAGGCTTTAATTTCGGGCTTAATAATGACTCAACTCTTGGGCCCATTATTAATATGAAATTAAAGTGAAACTATAACCCAAATAATTAGCCCATGCACTCTAATGATCCAAATAGCTCTATGTGTGCGACCCAATAGGCTCACACCACGTTGGCAATGATCATAAATCACATTTATGATCATAAGCAATGAGTGGTGTCTAGCAACAGATCATTGCTACCCAAGTGACAAGATTGTCGGTGATTCGACTAAACCTTTATGATCATTACCGATATATGCCATTGTCCTTTTGTCCAAGATATCAAGACTAAGCACGAGACATGGAATGTGTCACTCTCGTATAGCCCAATCTTTGGTTTCTTGATTACCGAGTAGACCAACATAAACTGATGACATTGATATCGTATATCAACTCGTTCGAGCATGGCCGTGCATTTTTCTAAATCTCACTCTATCAAGGGGCCCGAAGATATTACTTCCATTACATAGGAGGGACAAATCCCATCTTGATCATACAAATCCCTCTGCATGATATGTGACATACCCAATGACCTCCTTCAGGTTCATTCAGTTACGAGCAATAAAGGAAAATATCAAAGTATGTGACTCACATGTAGGGAACCTTGATGATCTTAGGTCGAAGGACTGCATATACCATGATCACAATAAGAATCACTTATGACACTCATATAATGATCCATGTAGTGTTCTCATGGTGGGTTGGTCCTGTACAAAAGTTCTCCAACTTGTACCTATATGTAGACTACATATCTCATATTAGTCTCCACATATGCTAGTCATTATGTATTATTGCAACCCACTCCACAATAATACTAGACTAGGGACTTTTGATAATATCATTATTCTTGGGTCACAATTATGTTTATTATGTTACGCAGAAACAAAATAACAAACATAATTGCTGGATTAATGCCCTAATAAAATATCATGACTGAATGTGCAAAAATACAATCATCTCATGATTGGTTTTTTGGGCACAACACTAACAAAGTGGACTCCAACTCTTGGGAATCAGATGGACTTCAGTGCAAGAAGTGGACATATTTGGTAACCATAACCCTAACCTCAATTTACTAAGCAAAGAAAGAATGAAGAAAAAATGAATTTAAAAAAATACCAACTTATTTGATGCAGGAAAACCACCACAAAAAGGTTGCTAGAAATCACTCCACCACTAAAGCGCCCGCTGTAAAAGAATAGGAAAGCTAGAGAGCAAGAGAAAGCAAAGAGTATAAGTGAGAAAACCTTGGGGATAGATGGCTTTATATAGCTCAAAAAGGGTAGGCGAAATAATTCCATAATGATCTTTTGTAGGGGAAGAGACATAACTGATGTAACAGATGTGAAGCATAGCCAATAATCTAGTGATGTGTGCCACAGAGCACGAGAAACAAGGGCACACCCCCCGATCTGTTAATTCTATGTTGTGCGAGCCAAGGTGACATGACCTCTCATCTAAAAAGATAGGATGATCCACTTGCAGATGGCGGGAATAAGAACCTTAGTGTTACCACCTCACAAAATGGGAGAATTACAAGTGTGTCATAATGGCTAAAAACCATTATATTGTGTAATTCTCATCATAGTGATTGAAGTGTGGGGGGGTAAAAGGTATGATCAACACCTCCTTAAAAGTGTTCAAAGTTGGTAACTTGGCCCCGAAGAAAAGCCTAAAGGATTGCTTGTTTGTCAAGCAACCTTGGACTTTTTTGTAAGGTTTTGGAAATTTGGGTACTCAATTGCAAAACTCTCAAGAAAGAGACTTGGAGAGTTATGGGAAGGATATAAATGGTATGAAATAGCTATTGGAGGACCAAATTGCTCATGGAAGACAAGTTTGGGCAAAGGAAACACTAAAGGCAATGAGGACCTAAATGTCCTAGTGTAAACCTTAAGGTATTCAAGCTTTTGACTTAAGTCTAAGGGTGGAATTGTGGGGTTATCCCACTATGGGGAGGCAGCCACGACTTGATAATTAGTCAAAAATGTTGGGAACATGTTTACCAATGAGTTTAAGACAAAGAAACCATAATTAGTGAAAAGGAAAATGACATAAAGCAAGGTTAAGCTTGTTTAAGTGTGTTTTGGTGCCCTTAAGCTCATTTAGGGCCATTTAAGTGGCCAAATCACTTATCCCTCTCTCATTTTCGTCCTCCCCCAGCCAAAGAACACAGCCATACTTCCTCCATAGCCACCACACCTTCAAACTTGCAATTGATTGAAATTGAAGGCAAAAGGAAGCAATTGGAAGCAAACTAGAGCTATTTCTTGCATACTTCAAGGATCAAGCTTGATTTTCGGCCCACCAACTTTGGTAAGGGTTCTCTTGCTCTCATGGGTTATTTTATGTATGGCTAAGCTTGGAAGAGAGCCATGAGCTTGATGAACCAAGCTTATTGAGGGGAGTGCACTTATTGAAGGTGTTGTGACCTATTGTCAAGTGCACAAAGATGGCAGTGAAATGAGGATTTCTAGAGTCCAAAGTTAGTACTAAATACTTTTAAACTCCTCCTAAGACCAATCATTAGCTTGAGGATGGCTGCCATAGTGATTTGGTTCTGTTTATTATGCGTTTTATGGACTAACCTATGGTATATGTTGCTGCCACATTTCATGTGTTTGTTGTTTGTGTTTGGCTGCTGCATTTGGTTGCTATATCTTGTATATATGCATTGTGTTTTTTGTGTTTTAGTGTCTTGGGATTCAGGTTTTAGTGAGGATCACATTACCTTAAGAAACCAAGTGTTACCCTTACTAAGTTTCTCAATGAAACTTACTCCCCTCAATTCTGTCATTTCAGGTCCGGCTGAAAGATCATAATCAAACTGACCTATATGGTTTGAGTTTTAATCTGAAATTTTAGGTACATGAAATTCCATATGTCTAGTTGTGATCTGGAAAGTTCGGTGATTTTAGGAGCACATTTGGTATTTTTAAGGATGGTACTTATTGTGTTGTGTAGCAGCTGTCCAGCATCCTGTTTCTGGAGTCCATTGTGTCTAAGGCACTCCTGTAACCTAGGGTGTGTATTTAGCTGAGTTAAGACCATATTTTAGTGCATGTATGCATGTACATTTAGTTTATGTAAGAGGAGACAAGTATGTGAACATTTGAGTAATGTTTTGGCTATGTAAGTGATGTGGTGCAAAGCTGCCTACGTGTGAATGATGGGCTGCTTACTTGTAAATTCTGTTTTGGCCACATAAAGTTACTAGATGCAAGAGAATGTAATTAATATGTGTATTGGTCATGTATGGGATAGCCTTGGAGGGCTTTCCCTTCTGAATGAAGTGTTTGCATGGTTTGGAAAAATTGTATGGGCAAAATGGTCCAAATGTTACTAGAATTTTGACTCTGGACCTAAAGTTTAATATCTCCCTGTGTAGAATGAATCTTCATATGAAATTTTGACCACACCTAGAGAACATCTAGATGTTGAACTGAAATTTTTAATTTCTGGATTTTGATCATTGTATCCAAAGATATGACGTTGCAAAATTGGCTGAGTTACTTTTCATTTGGTCAGAATTTTGTAACCAACTTCGAAAATCAATAACTTGGTCCATAGGTGGGCTATTGATATAAAACAAAATTGCTTGGTTTTCTCTAAGTCTCTACTTGATAATGGAGGAAATAAAACAGGGTTGTATGGGCTAGAATAATACAATTTATTAGTGGAAGTTACAGGTGCAGTAACCGGCCACTAGAACTTAACAAGATTGCCTAATGTGTGAAAGCCAAAACTAAGACTTGTGCTAGTGTTTTCCTTCTTAGCTGCCATGGTGTGCATGAAATGTTAATATGTGTATGATGGTTGGACCAATATGCATGTGTTTACATAGTGCCCAACAGGGCCCCTTGGGTATGAACACTAAGGGTAGTGTTCTGATGGCCTACAGAACATTACCAATCCTGGGAGTTTAAATGCACAGTTTTGACACCATAACTGGACTACCCCGAACTGGGTAATAGAAGTTGGTATCAGAGCATGGTTTATACATGTACATAGCATATAGTTTCATTGCATGCATCTACATATATGAACTTAGTTTGGTCAGCTGCTAGTATCAAGTACCATTGAAATACCTATGATCTTTATATGTGCTCAAGGATGAATCATCAATGCTGGAAATAAACATGGTTGCCACATGGAGAGGGGAACTACCCCGAATGCCTCCTACTGATTCTGGGCAACAAAGAAATGAACAAAATATAGGGAATCAAGGGCAACAGGGGGTACCAAACCCTGAAGTGCCTCAGGTTTGGTTAGAGCTTCAGAGGAACTTAGCTTTAATCAATGAAAACTTAATGAGGTTAATTCATGGACAACAGCAAGGAGTCCAAATACCTCCGGCAGAACCAATTCAAGATGCACAGTAGCAACTGAATATGTTCCTTCTGGAAGCTTGAAAGACATAAATGATGAAACTGTTGAGGAGGAAGATGAGGATAGGAGAAATCCAAGAGGAAGAAGACTAAGGTCTCAGATTGGTCAGGTGTCCAGGACCAATCCCACAGTCTATGACCATTCCTCCACTAGGAATGAAAATGGGGACGGCCATGAGAGAAGATCTAGGAGAAGGCAGAGAGATCATAGAGAACATCACCATACAGAGGACTCTCACAGATCTAGGAGACATAGATCAGAGGATCTAGAAGGCCTAGATGAGGTCAAACTGTTGGAGAGGTTCCAAGGCCTAAGACCTCCACAGTTTGATGGAAGAGCTGGGCCAGAGAGAGCTGAGGAGTGGTTAATCTTCATTCAAAAATTTTTTTGAGAGAATGCCACTCAGCTCCACCAAGAGAGTGTCACTGGCTACCTACAATTTGGTAGGCAGTGTAGAGATATGATGGAGGAGCACCAGAGATAGGTATGCTTTCCAAAAAGGGGGAAGGCCAGGAAGAGATATTGAGATGAGCTGGCTAGAGTTCACACAGCTATTCCAGGAGTAGTACATTAGTGATGCCATCAAGGATATGAAGCAAGCTGAATTTGATACTCTAAGGTAGGACAACCTCAGTGTCCTAGAGTATGAGCACAAATTCAATCAGTTGGTGAGGTATGCTCCTCAATATCATGGACTGGAGGAATTGAAGGCCAAAAGATTTGTCAGAGGCCTAAAGTCAGACATTAGAAAGGCTGTTAGACCTTTTGGAGCAGTTACATACTATGAAGCAGTGCAGAAAGCTCTTTTAGTAGAGCAAGAGGAGTATGAGACTAAGTACTTTCCCAGTGGACCAGGGGAAAATAGTCAGGCAGGAGGCAAGCAGAAGAAGCTGCCACATGGCAAGGGAATTGCCAAGAGTTCCCATTTTGGTGGTGAGGGCAAAGTTAAGGGGAAGTTCCCTGGCCTTAGGTACCCTAAGTGTAGGAGGTTTCATGGAAAGAAACCTTGCTACTTTGATACCCAAGCGTGTCTAAGATGTGGATCCATGGAACATTGGATCAAAGACTGCCCACAGGCTCAAAGGATGCCAGAAGACCAAGGTCCAGAAGACTTATTGGGGCAGGACCTAGAGGAGGACCATCAAGGGAGGGACAGCAGAGGCCAGTTCCTCCAGTGCCTCGGCCTCTAGTGTGGAAAGCTGGCAGAGTCTTCCAAGTGGAGAGGCCAGAGACATCAGAGTAGGGAAGAGCACTAAGAGGTAACATTTACCTTAACGGTATGCCTGTTAGTGTTCTGTTTGATATTGGTGCATCTGTGTCTATAGTGGCTAGGAAATTTGTTGAAGCCATGAAATTGCCTACTGAGATCATGTGTTAGGACCATTCCTTAGTACTCAGCTTAGGCCAAGAATATAGAGAAATCACCAATTAAACATAAGGGACTTGATTGAAAATGAGGATAAGGGTGTAAGTACAAAATCTAAGAAAGTTTGGTTTTTAAGTGTATATGGAAACCTAAGCTATGATGTTTCTGGCATGAAATAAAGTTGGAGAACCACAACGTACACTTAAACTAGTGATGAAATTGAAACTACGAAACTTAAACTAGAAGTTTCGGCCATGCAAAGAAGTGCAAGGAGAAATGAAGATTTAGACCAAATTGTTTTTGGTGACTTGATGGCCAGTCATGTTTGTCTTCAACCAAGGTTTATATCATTATTTATATGGTTTAATTAAACTTGGTAATTGCCAAAAATATGCATGGGATAATGACCATTTTTAGCCAATTTGATTAAAGCTTGGCAATGTAAGCCATGAATCAAGATTTGTGCCAAAACGATCATGCATTATGGTGACTAAAATGAAGCCATGGAGATTTGAGGGGTGAAATGAACCATGCAAATTAACATGGGATTAAATGGAGTATTATACCATTTTGTTGGACATGTGTCCATGGCCGGCTACCATGTCTCCCATTAAGGAATTAAACTAGTATTTTTGGCCAAGGCTTTCATTTGTGTTCTTGACCTAGTTTTGAAGGCTTTGGGTTGTTCTTCAAGTGTTCTTGCCATTTTGCTGCCGAATTGATGCCATTTACAAGCAATTGAAGCATTGAAAGCAAGAATTAGGCTTGTCTTCCTTGATTTTGGCCTAAGGTGAGTTCCTTCTTCCTTTTCTTGAAGCTTAGTCTTGAATATATATGGGCAGCTGAGACATTCATGGTTGTTTTTGGAATGTTTCTGCCATGTCCTTAATGTTTTAGAGAAAGGATGAAAGCATGAAGGTGTAATCAAGCTTGGAAGCAAGGAAAGGGAAGGAAATAGTGAAGTTCATTCTCGGTCTTGAAGTGTTCAAGCAAACCCGAGAGCTCAAGCTTGTGTTTGAGAAGGTAGGATTCATGTTTTACTTGCTTGCTTGGTAATTTTTCCATGAACAAGTAATTATGAGTAGCTAAGTGATAGTCAAGGTGTGCTATGTGATCTTAGTTACTTGATGGGCATTATTGAGGAGATTCGGTTGATGATTTGGTTAGCTAATCAATTATGGGCATGTGTTAGAATTCCTAGTGAGGGAGACCAACTTACTAGTTAATTTGGAGCTCTAGTGGATTGGGAGTGATGTTGTGAAGATGGAAGTGCAAAAAGTGCACATGGACACATGCTAGCAAATATGGCCGAATGTATCTTGTGGTGTGTGTGTGTGTTTTGTGTGCTTGATTGTTTCTCTATATGTGCTAACCAATTGTAGATAGCTTAGTTATGCTCATTATGTTTCAGTTATTATATGTATATATTGTGTTTCTGTGTTTTCCATGTTTTCTTGCAGGACAAGTAAGCTAGGAGGTTAAGTCTTAGACTTAACTAAATAAACCAAGTATGGTTGTTTGTGAATCCTACTAAGTGATTGTCACTCATGCCCATATACATTTATTGTTTCAGGAAAGGATAAACAGCTTGAGTTGTTTCTTGAGTTGCTTGTTTGTTTGCTAGGTAGTACACCTATTGCTCAAGGTATGTGCCAACGCAATCTTGGCTTGATTACTTGCATTACAAGTCTTATGGTTTAAGGCCGAAACTTATGCTCTAAGTTTTGCAGGCTTGAGTAGTTTGTGGGACACATCTAGGTGTAGGATGGATGTGTGGACTATGGCTCTGATTGTGGTGTTCACTTTCTTAACCATGAATATGGTCACTAGGTTGGTGCTTCAGTGTGTGCTGTTGTATTGCACACTTAGGTATCTTCTTGGGGAGTAAGGGTACATGGCTTGTAAAACTTAACCTTGGCTATTTTGGACTTGTAGCATCCTTGGAATGTTTCCAAGCTAGTGATGCTTGTACTTAGGCTATTTTGTGTATATATGTAGCCTTGATTATACATGGTTTTGTATGTACATATGTGGGATGCTTATGTGCAAAGTTATGTTAGGTTTATGAGCATATCGTTATGTTTCATGTAAGAAATTTCTTGATATATTTTGTTTCGCTGAATATTCATGTGCATTGAAACCTTGATTTTAAAAAATACAAAGATGTGGGTTTCTTGGTTGTCATTCATGAAAGTAGCACACTTGATGAGCACACATCCTAGACACTTAATTGATTAACTGTATGCCTTGCTTGTATTGCAAGTTATTGATTTACAGCCTAGCCTTGTGTTGCAAGTTAGTGGTTGGGCCATACTTAAGCTGCAGGATGTTGTTCTAAATAACTCATCAGCCTCCTGGGACACCTCCCAACCCTCAGCTTAAGAAAATAAAACTTAAAACTACCTAACAAACAACAGCTAAAATAATAGGTAGTTAATAACACCTGAACTTAAGAGTATCCAAATAACTCTTAGGGTACAAAAGGGCGAGTGACATAGAGAGTGCACAGGCCGGGGTCTGTGGGGGGTGTGACAGCTTTGTTTGGTATCAGAGCCTAAGGTTTAGAAGTTGAAAGATTAGCCTAGACTTGTTCCCACATAGGATTATATAAGACTTGTATTATTGGATATATGTGAATAGTTGCATTTTAAAGTGCAGGATGAGAACAAGAGGTAGGGAAAGAGAATCCCTGAAGCAAGTAGAGGATGAAAGAGCTAATCCTAGAGGTGGCATGCATACAGAGGTGCCTGAAATATAGGCAGGTGCTACTGAGCATAATTTGGCCGAAAGGCCAAATGCCAGGTTTACACTACCTGTACTTGGACCCAGCAGGGATAGGCCAGATAGGATAGAAACAATGATGGAGTCATTGCAATTAACTATGGCATAAATTGTGGAGGGAATTAGATTCTTGGCTAGAGGCCAACCTCCAATACATGAAAACCCAGAGCAGATGCAAATGGGAGCAGGAGAGAGCTTTGAAGCAGAATGTAAAAGAGGAAAGAGAAGGCCTATCAACGAGCCAGTGAATCATGATCAGCATAGTAATGTTGGAGGTAATCAAGAAGAAGAAGATGGTGATGAGGAGAGAAGACATCCCAGGGCCAAAAGGATAAGATCAGAGGTTACGCAAGAACCCAGGGCAGAGGATGAGGATGAGGAGAGCCTAGACATTGAAGAATTAGATGCTTACATTTACTCAGGGAGGACTGAGCCTCCTACAGAAAGTACAACAAGAGGGAGAATCTCCAAAGACAGACCCAGCAGTACAAAAATCAAAGAAGAGAGGTCCAGAAGGGGTGGACTTAAGGAGGGCCAGCTGGAGGGGTTCTTGGCACTAAAACCTCCAGTATTCAGGGGCGGTTGTGACCCTGATGAAGAAGAATTTGGGGTGTATCTGTTAGAAAAGATTTTTTAGAGAATGGATGTATCATCTACTCGTAAAGTACTTCTAGCTACCTTCAGGCTAGAGGGAAATGCAGAGTTATGGTGGAGGGCAGTGCAAAGGGCATATCAGGACAGAAATCAGATGAGACCACTAGCTAAAAGGAGATCCATGAGATGGGAACATTTTCTGTAGGTTTTCCATCAGTAATATGTCAGTGAGGCTCAGAAAGATCATAAGCAAGTAGAGTTTGATCAGCTGGAGCAAAGGGATCTCAGTATTTTGGAATATGAACAAAGTTTCAGTAGTCTGATCAAATATGCCCCACAGTATGAAGGACAGGAAGAATTGAGGACCAAGAGATTTTTGAGAGGCTTGAGGCTTGAGCTGAGACAGATTCTCAGAGTAGTAGGGACCAGGGACTACTATTCTGTGATGCAAAGTGCTGTTGCACTGGAGCAGGAATTCAAGGAACAAGCCAGGAGTGGACCCGGTAGTGGAAGTGGTTCCTAGAAAGGAACACAGAAAAGACCTAAAGAAGAGGTAGAGTCCAGTGGAGGAAGAAAAGAAAGCAAGAAAGATAAAGGGCCGCAGTACTATGGTCCACAATGCCACACTTGTGGGAAATTCCATGGCAATTCCATTGCTTCAAAACTGCTACTGGTTGCCACCAGTGTGGGGCACCAGTTCATTGGGTAAGAGATTGCCCAAAGAAAGGAGATGGGAGGAAATTACTAGGAAGGTTTAATCCCAGAGGGCAAGGTGGCCAGCAGATGCCCATGCCCCAATTAAGGACCAATCTGCCTAATCAGGGAGGGAGGCAGGCACAAAGGCCCCCTCAGGAGCAAAGAAGGCCTAATGCGCCTCCAGGTAGAGTATTTCAGCTGGAATCATCCAGAAAGGTGCAGGGAGCACTAGAGACTGCTGGAGCAGGGAGACTAGTCAGAAAGGACTAGCAGGAGAGCCTTAAAAGGTACTATCTACCTTAATGGCTATTTAGTATCTACATTGTTTGATACTAGAGCTTCATTGTCTGTAATTTCTAATAGCTTGGTTAAGGCCATGAATTTAGAAGTAAAACACACATCAAGCATGTACTTGGTTAAAACTGCGGGCAATGAAGTTTTATTCACATGCCATATGGTTCAAAATTGTTAAATCCAGATAGACAAGATAAAACTGAGAGCAGATCTGATAGTGCTAGACACTTATGATTATGATGTGATTTTAGGCATGAACTGGTTAGGAGAAAATAAAATAGTTATTGATTGTCATACTAGACAATTAATAATGCCTGGTAGTATACCATATGACCTAGATAAGTCACTAGTGTTAGCTATGGGCTGTCAAATTGAGGTATTAAAACAAATGGCTCTAGAAAGTGACTATGAATGCCTAGAACTGAATGACCAGGAAGTAGCTAATGAACTTAGGCAGCTACCTATAGTCCAGGATTTTCCAGTGGTTTTTCCTATAGACGTACCTGGATTACCACCCATGACGGAGGTGGAGTTTGAAATTAAGCTGGTACCAGGAGCAACACCACTGTTTACTGCTCCATATAGGATGCCACTACCTGAAATGGTAGAGCTGAGAAAGCAGTCAGATGAACTACTTAAGAAAGGGTTCATCAGACCCAGTGTGTCTCCTTGGGGGGCACCTGTGTTGTTTGTAAAGAAAAAGGATGGAACCCTTAGACTCTGTATTGACTACAAAAAACTAAATGCATTAACCATAAAGAACAAATACCCCCTCCCAAGAATAGAAGATCTGTTTGATCAGTTGAAGGGAGCAAGGGTGTTCTCCAGAATAGATCTGAGATCTGGATTTTTCCAGTTAAGGGTTAGGGAAGAGGACATACCTAAGACTGCTTTCAGGACTAGGGATGGACAATTTGAGTGTACAGTAATGCCATTTGGGCTTACTAATGCACCTGCATTCTTTATGGACTTAATGCAGAGGGTGTTCAGAGCACACCTAGACCACTTTGTGGTAGTGTTCATTGATGATATCTTGGTATATTCCGACGATGAGGCAATTCACAAAGAAAACCTAAGAGTAGTGCTTAGCTTGCTCCAAGAACATAAGCTTTATGGAAAGCTGAGTAAGTGCAAATTTTGGACTCATGAAATTGGGTTTTTGGGTCATGTAATAAATGATCAAGGGTTGGTAGTGGATCCTGAAAAGGTAAAGTCAATCCTGGATTGGAAACAGCCCCAAAATGTGAGGGAAGTTAGGAGTTTCCTCGGGTTGGCTGGTTATTACATAAGATTTGTGCCAAAATTTTCTATTTTAGCAGCCCCCATGACTCAATTAACCAGAAAGAACTAGAAGTTTGTCTGGGAAACAAAATGTGAAGAGAGCTTCCAAGATCTTAAGAGGAGACTGACCATAGCTCCTATATTAGTCCTACCCGACCTTGAAAAAGAATATGAAGTGTATACTGATGCATCTCATGTAGAACTAGGGTGTGTCCTGATGTAGGAAAAGCAGGCCTTTGCTTTTGGATCCAGACAACTAAGACCACATGAAAAGAAATATCCAGTGCATGACCTGGCATAGGCAGCAGTGGTCTTTGCCCTCAAGCAATGGAGACACTATCTTCTTGGTAATAGATTCCAAGTTTTTACAGACCACAAAAGTCTCAAATACCTTTTTAGTCAGAAGGATTTGAATACGAGACAAATGAGGTGCTTGGAATATAATAGCCGAAGGGCAATCGCCTCTGAAGGACCTCACACGTGCACGCCATCCTTGACCAAAGCATCACCTCCAGTCGGAACAAGCGACCAAAAACTCGGCAAAGAGAGAGCGTCAAGCATCCTTGGACAAGTCGGATAGGATTACCCTCAGAGAACCCGGTAGACCATGTTAGGCACCTCCTAAGTGCTTGGCTTAGGCCAAGGAGAACCAAGAAAGAAGATGAGAGGAAATAGAAAGGGGAAGTAAGAGAGGCTCTGGAGACTAGTACAGTGACTTATGTGCAAAACTGGAGACTTTCATGACCTAATTACACATAGAAAATGTACTATGGGAAAGCTGACAGGAGAACAGGGAAATTGGGACTAGGATGGAAAATGACAGAAATTAAAGTTGAGGGCTTCAATGCACACTTTGAGTAGTGGTACACATAAAATCAAAACATGGGAAATGGGAGTTTCGGCCATGCAAAATTAAGATGGACTAGTGTAATATTAAGTCCAATTATGGTAGACAATCATGATGACTATGTCACATCATGTCTGCCACTAATGGGAAATATCATTTCCTAGTTAGTTTAACTAGTACTTAAACTAGTTATGTTGGCCGGTTAGCACATGGGATAACTTGAATTTGTGGCGTCTTTCATTATTGTTTGGCATTTGAAGCCATGATGGGATTTAAGTGACAAGGAGAACCATGTTTTAGTGGTGCATATGTGAGTGTGTGAGCTTGAGGACTCCTTTGAGCCATGCAAAATAGGTGAAGGCCGAGGGGGACAATATGGCTAGACTAATACTAGTCATGTGTCCGGATTGCCTAAGGCATTAGAAGGCTTTTCGTTTCAGGCTTCCTTTGCTCTCACTTGGCCGAGACCTTGCTCAATAACTCCTCTCGCCATTTGCTCTTGAAATCCAAGCAACCTTGAAGGAAATTGAAGAAGACAAGCTTGGTTTCGGTGGTTGCTTCACTTGGAGCCAAGTGTGTTCATGAGAAAAAGGTGAAGGGCCGAGCCATTCAAGCTAGGTTTGAGGTAATCCTTGTTACCCTCTTGAATACATGGTAAAATCTTCCATGAACAAGAGATTTGAATGCTCAATTGAAGTTAGATTGAGCTAAATGAGCAAGTAATGTCTCGGTTAGAAGTGAAATGTTGGCCGAATGAATTGGTGAATGTTCTTGGTGTTCTTCTCCTTATTGATGGAAATTTATCCATGTTTGGTGCTTGATATGGCATATGTAATCTTGTGATAGGTTGTTGGAGTGAAGAACACCAAATTTGTGGAAGTTAGTGTGTTGGCCGAAAGTTCAACTTTGAGGTAATTCATGTTCCTCTTGTGCTTACATGGCATTGATGCCATGAGCTTTGTTTATTGATGATTTGATGAACATATGTTGGGTTGGAATGATGAGGAACAAATGTTGTGAAGTTGGGCTTTATGGCCGAGAGCCTTGAAGTGGCATAATTTAGTGCCCATTGTTTGAATACATGGTAATGTTGCCATGAAACATTAGTTATTGATGTTTGATGTGTATGTGTGAAGTTAGTTGGATGAGTGACACAAATATGTAAAAAAAGTGTACTTTGGCCGAGAGCCTAATTTATGGTAACATACATGTACTTCCACTTGGTTACATGGTAATGATGCCATGGATAATGTTTAATGATGATTTGGTGATTGTATAAAGGATTGAGTTGATGAGAAACATTGTTTTGTGAGATGGGCAATTTTGGCCGAGAGCTTGGAATGGAGTGGAATAGTGTATTTCACTTGGTTAATTGGAATTAAGGCCATAGATGATATTTATTGATGATTAGAATATCATGTGGTGTGTTGGAATGATGAGTAACACATATATGTGAAATTGGGTTTTTGGCCGAGAGCTTAAGTGTGTGTATCTTAGTGTTCTTCATATGAATCATGGTAGTTAATCCATGAGTATGTGTTGTTGATGCCTATGTGATTGTTATGGTAGGCATTGTGGTTGAGGAACACTTGGACACTTAAAGTTGGTTGTGACCGAGAGCTATTGAGGTAGGGTTCACTAACACTTGATGTTGCTTGGTAATGTGCCATGGTTCAAGTGTTTAGAGTGGCTAAGTGATGGTTAAAATCTGCCATGTGATCTTAGTTGCTTGATGGGCTTATTGAGTTACACTTGGTTGATTTGTTGATTAGCTAATTAACTATGGTACATGTACTAGAAATGCAAGTAAATGTGGCCTATTTGCTTGGCATTTTGGGAGCTCCAAATGGAAATGGTATATTGGTAAGTTTTGTGTGCAAGAAATGCACATGGGTACATGTATGGCTTATATGGCCGAGAGCTACATTGTGGAGTGTGTGTGTGTACTTGTGTGCTTTGGTGTTTCCTTGTGCTTGCTAACCCCACTTATGAATTATTTGACTCATAGTTATCTATCTTGTATATGTATATGCTTGGTTTTCTTGTCTTGGTGTTTGTTTTGCAGGTTGAGCTAACAAAAAGGGAGGTTAAGCTTTGAGTGCTCACTCAGCTTAACTAAATAGACTCAATATGAGTTGTATATGTTTTAAGTGAATCCTACTGAGTTATACTCACTGCCCAACTTTATTTTTTTAGGCAAGGATATTCGGCCTGAGTAGTGACTTTGCTTGCTTGTGTTGTGTTTGCACTAATTTTGCTTAATTTTTCCCAAGGTATGTGCCAATGTGTGCTTGGCTTAGCACTTTGGGTTCATTACAAGTCTTATTTACCTATAGTTGGCCGAGACTTATAAGTTAAGTTTGCAGGCAGTAGTTGGAGACTTGTCTAGGAGGGCTATGGATACCTGGACTGTAGCTTTGATCATAGTATTTTCCTTCATGACCATGAACCAGGCTATTGGGTTGGTGTTGCAGTGTGTACTCTTGTATGGCATACTTAAGGTCATGTTTGACCATTAGGGGTCTTGGCATGTAATAACTTGGCATAAATACTTTTGGTTTCATGGCATGTGTAGCCATGTTATGGTTGCTAGGTAGACTACTCTTTTGTTGTTAATATGTGTAGTCTTTAACACCTAGACTTGTGATGCTTTCATGGGTTTTGTATGCCAAGTTATGTATGGATTATGGATGGCATTATGCTTGCTTATGATTGCTGGATATTATGGGCCAAGGTTTGGCACCTTTATGTGAATAGTATGGGCCTTGTTTCATGAAAATGTTGTGCACAATTATATGTACCTTAGTTGGCCGAGAGCATCATGCACATTTGACTTGTGGTTTTCAAAATCTAAACTAAACCTTGTGGGCTTCTTGGTTGCCATATAGTTAGTACACTTGATGCACACCATGTATGCACTTAAAGTTGCATTAAGTGTTGCCTTGCTTGTCATGCAAGAATTGAAACCTTGCTTGTGGGCAAGTTAGGGGTATTGGGCCTTGCCCTTGCTGCAAGTAAACACTGGATTGGTTTAAAAGCCACCTGGGCCACCTCCCAGGCCCATTAACTTAAGAAAATAAGACTTAAAAGTTCCTTTGGCTTGCTAGGCCGAGGGCTAGAACCTAAGTTATAGAGTTGGGCTTGTGAGTCAAGTTTAGGAACTTATAGGCCAGGGCCTGTGTGAGGTGTGACAGGCTTTGTTTGGTATCAGAGCCTGCTTGATACTATGATCAGAGTTTAGCCTAGACAGAGTCTCCTTTAGGTTTAACTTGAATAAGACTTGTAATGTTTGGATATTTGTGAATATCTGCAATTGAAAGTGCAGGATGAGAACCAGGCAGGGGCAGTTCCCTGGACAAGGAAATTCCCTAGAGATTGCAGGAAAAAACCCAGGCAGAAGAAATGGGTCATATTGGGGCTGAAGAACCCACTGCCAGGTACCAAGCACCTAGGCCAAGCAGAGATAGACAAGAGAGGATGAAAGTAATGATGGAGTCACTACATGCTACGGTGGCTCAGCTAGTTCTGGGAATGCAATCCTTGGCTAGAGGCCAAGCCCAGAATCAAGAAGAAGTGGAACCAGCAGAGGCGGTAGGCAGGAGAAGAAGGAGGCCTGGCAAAGAGCCAGTGGGTTATGATCAATCCAGCAGAGCGGGAGGAAACCAAGAGGAGGAAGAGGCAGATGAAGAAAGGAGGCATCCCAGGGCCAGGAGGTTGAGGTCAGAGGTGAGGCAGGAACCCAGAATAGAGGAGGAGGATGACAGTCCAGATATTGAGGAGAGAGATGCATACATACACTCCAGGGGGACTGAACCCTCTACTGAGGAAATCACACTCAGGAGCAGGTCAAGCAAATCATCCAGGGAAAAATCCAGTAGCAGAGAAGAGAGTAGGAGAAGGCAAAGCAGAGGAGGATTAAAGGAGGGCCAATTCGAAGGATTTTTGGCACTGAAACCTCCAGTCTTTAGAGGAGGGTGTGACCCAGAGGAAGCAGAGTTCTGGGTATACCAGTTAGAGAAGATACTGGAGAGGATGGAGGTTACTTCCACCCAGAGAGTCTTGCTAGCCACCTTTAGGCTAGAAGGAAATCCAGAACTCTGGTGGAGAGCTGTGCAGAGAAGTTACCAGGAGAGGAACCAGAGGAGACCTCCAGATAGGAGGAGAGCCATGAGGTGGGCTGATTTCCTTAGAGTTTTTAGGCAGCAGTATGTCAGTGAAGCACAGAGAGACCAGAAGCAGGTTGAATTTGACCAACTGGAGCAGGGGAACCTCAGTGTGTTGGAGTATGAGTAGAGGTTTAATAGTTTGATCAGATATGCCCTACAATATGAAGGGCAAGAGGAGCTGAAAACAAAAAGGTTCATCAGGGGGCTGAGACCAGAACTGAGGCAGATCCTCAGAGCTATTGGAGCCAGAGACTATTATACAGTCATGCAGAATGCTTTGGCTCTGGAGCAGGAATCCCAGGAACAATTCAAAAGTGGGCCTGGAAGTGGCAGTGGAACAAAGAAGGGCCAAATGCCAAAAAGGCCGAGAGAGGAGAGGGGTGCAGGAGGAAGCAGAAAAGAAAATAGGATGGACAGAGGACCTCAGTTACAGCCATATGGGCCACAGTGTAGCACTTGTGGGAAGTTTCATGGCAACAAGCCATGCTTTAAGGCTTCCACAGGGTGCCATAGGTGTGGTGCCCCAGACCATTGGGTGAAGGACTGCCCAAAGAGGGGTGAAGGTAGCAAGAGATTGCTGGGAACTTTTAGTCCCAGAGGACCCAGGGGGCAGCTGCCCATGCCCCAGATGAGGACTCAGGGGCCAGCACAAGGTGGGAGACCAGTGTCCAGAGTTCCTCAAGAGCAGAGGAGGCCTGGTACTTTTCCAGGAAGGGTGTTTCAACTGGAATCTTCCAGGAGAGCCCAAGAAACACCAGAGGCCGAAAATGATGAGAGAGAAACTAGTCAGCAAAGGACTAGCAGAAGGGCATTAAAAGGTACAATTTACCTAAATGGCCAGTTAGTATCTGTTCTATTTGACACTGGAGCTTCATTGTCTATAGTGTCTAATAGCTTGGTTAAGACCCTGAATCTAGAAGTAAAATATATGACCAATATGTACCTGGTAAGAACTGCTGGCAACGAAGTCTTGTTTGCTTACTACATGGTAGAAAACTGTGAAATACAACTAGGCAAGCTGAAACTGAGAACTAACCTCATAGTGCTAGAGACACATGATTATGATGTGATCTTAGGCATGAATTGGCTGGAAGAAAACAAAGTGGTTATTGATTGTCAGGCTAGACAATTATTATTGCCTGGTGGTTTAGCCTATGAATTGGACAGGTCCTTGGAGTTAGCCAAGGATAGCCACCTGAAAGTGCTGGAGATGATAACTCCAGAAGGTGAGCAGGATTGCCTGGCACTGAATGACCAGGAAGTATCTGAAGAACTTAGGAAAATACCTGTGGTTCAGGATTTCCCAGGGGTCTTTCCTACAGACCTGCCTGGTTTGCCACCCTCGAGAGAGGTGGAGTTTGAGATTAAGCTGGTGCCAGGAGCAGCACCAGTGTCTACTGCTCCCTACAGAATGGCAGTGCCTGAGATGGTAGAACTCAGGAAGCAGTTGGATGAATTACTGGAAAAGGGGTTCATTAGACCCAGTGTGTCTCCTTGGGGAGCACCCGTGTTGTTTGTGAAAAAGAAGGATGGAACCCTTAGGCTCTGTATAGACTACAGAAAGCTGAATGCATTAACCATAAAGAATAAGTATCCTCTCCCAAGGATAGAGGATCTATTTGATCAATGAAAAGGAGCCAGAGTGTTCTCCAAGATTGATATGAGGTTTGGATATTTCCAGTTAAGGGTGAAGGAGGAGGACATACCTAGGACTGCTTTCAGGACTAGGTATGGACATTTTGAATATACAGTGATGCCATTTGGGCTCACTAATGCACCTGCATTCTTTATGGACCTGATGCAGAGAGTGTTCAGGGCACACCTGGACCACTTTGTGGTGGTGTTCATTGATGATATCTTGGTATATTCCAAGGATGAGGAAACTCATAAAGAACACCTTAAAGTAGTGCTTGGATTGCTCCAAGAACATCAGCTTTATGGAAAGCTGAGTAAATGTAAATTTTGGACAAAGGAGATTGGATTTCTGGGTCATATAATAAGTGATCAAGGATTGGCTGTAGATCCTGAAAAGGTAAGATCAATCCTTGATTGGAAACAGCCCCAGTGTGTAAGGGAAGTCAGAAGCTTCCTGGGGTTAGCTGGCTACTACAGAAGATTTGTGCCAAAGTTTTCTGTATTAGCAGCTCCTATGACTCAGTTAACTAGAAAGAACCAGAAATTTGTCTGGGAGCCTAAATGTGAGGAAAGCTTTCAAGAGCTGAAAAGGAGGCTAACCACAGCTCCTGTACTAGTCCTGCCTGATCCTGAAAAGGAATATGAGGTATTTACAGATGCCTCTCATGTGGGACTAGGCTGTGTTTTGATGCAAGAAAAGCAAGCCATTGCTTTTGGGTCCAGACAGTTGAGACCACATGAAAAGAAATATCCAGTGCATGACCTGGAACTAGCAGCAGTGGTCTTTGCTCTTAAGCAGTGGAGACATTATCTTCTTGGTAATAAATTCCAAGTGTTTACAGACCACAAAAGTCTCAAGTACCTTTTTACTCAAAAGGATTTGAACATGAGACAAAGGAGGTGGTTGGAATACCTGAAAGATTTTGACTGTGTAATTGAATACACAGCTGGAAAGGCCAATGTGGTGGCAGATGCCTTGAGTAGAAACTATACTGGAATACTCAAAGGTGGTGAAATTGAGCATAAGGCAGAAAGCCTGAGTATTACTCAGCTAGCAAGCCAATGGTTGGCTAAAGAAAGTGAGCAGCTAAAAGTACTCACTATTACACCAGGATGGAAAGAGCTTATTAAGGAAGCTCAAGCTGGTGATGAAGAGCTAGAGTTGATCTCTGGCAAAAGTAAGGGAGAACTATTCCAGGGTTTTTCCTTCAAGCAGGGAATGTTATATTTCCAAAATAGGTTGTATGTGCCTGAAAAGGACAACCTAAGAGTTCAAATACTAGAAGAAGCTCATTCTAGTAAGCTGGGTATGCACCCAGGAGCCACAAAAATGTATCATGCACTCAGAGCATATTTTTGGTGGCCATATTTGAGGAAGGATATAAACACACTTGTGGCTAGTTGTGAAACCTGCCAACAAGTAAAAGTGGAGCATCAAAGACCAGGGGGAAAGCTACAGAGCTTACCCATACCTGAGAGGAAATGGGGATCCATCTCCATGGATTTTGTAGTGGGTATGCCACTAACAAGGAGGAGGCATAATGCCATTTGGGTCATTGTGGATAGGTTGACCAAGGCAGCACATTTCCTTCCCATGAATCTTACAGACTCCCTGGACAAGTTGGCACAACTCTATATAAGGGAGATAGTAAGATTACATGGAACACCTGATGACATAGTGTCAGATAGGGACCCTAGATTTGTCTCTAGGTTTTGGAAATCCCTGCACCTGGCACTGGGTACTAAACTTAAGTTTAGCTCTGCTTACCATCCTCAGACAGATGGACAGACAGAGAGAACTATACAAACTCTGGAAGATATGTTGAGGTGTTGTGTAATTGACTTCCAGGGTGAATGGGATGTACATCTCCCATTGGTAGAGTTTTCCTATAATAATGGCTATCATTCAGTGATAGGAATGGCTCCTTATGAGGCCTTATATGGCAGGAGATGTGTTACTCCTCACTACTGGCATCAGCCAGAAGACAAGTTGGAATTAGGGCCAGACATTATTAAGGAAACCACTGAGAAAATTAAGTTGATCCAGGCTAGGATCAAGACTGCAAATGATAGGCAGCAAGCCTATGCAAACCTGAAAAGGAGAAGGGACCTGGAGTTCCAGGAAGGAGACTGGGTGTGGCTAAAAGTTTCTCCAATGAAAGGAGTAATCAGATTTGGGAAAAAGGGGAAACTGGCACCTAGGTATGTGGGGCCATATCAGATACTAGCCAAAGTGGGAAATGTGGCATATCAGCTGGACTTGCCTCCAGAACTTGGAAACATACACAATGTGTTTCATGTGAGTTTGCTCAAAAAGTATGTTCCAAGTTACAAGCAGATAGAAACACCTACAACTGTGATTGTGGCACCTAATCTCACTTATGAAGAAGTGCCAATCCAGTTCCTGGCCAGAGATACCAGGAAGTTAAGGAGTAGGTGGATTTCTATGATTAAGGTGCAGTGGAGTAACCACACTCCAGAGGAGGCAACCTGGGAAGTGGAACAGGAAATTGCCTCTAGGTATCCTCAACTGTACCTTAAGTTGGTGAAGAATTTGGAGGACCAAATTCTTTAAGGAGGGAGGAATTGTTAGGCACCTCCTAAGTGCTTGGCTTAGGCCAAGGAGAACCAAGGAAAATGAGAGAAAATAGAAAAGGGGAAGTAAGAGGGACTATGGAAACTAGTTCAGTGACTTATGTGCAAAACTGGAGACTTTCAGGGCCTAATTGCACATAGAAAATGAACTATGGGAAAGCTGACAGGCAGAAATCCAGGAGAAAGGGGATCAAATTGTACACTTGCGTAAGTGGTACAATTAAAACTCAAAACTTGGAAAGTGGAAGTTTCGGCCATGCAAAATTTATGTGGACTAGTGTAATACTATGTCCAATTGTGGTAGACAACCATGATGACTATGTCACATCATGTCTGCCACTAATGGGAAATATCATTTCCTAGTTGGTTTAACTAGTACTTAAACTAGTTATGTTGGCCGGTTAGCACATGGGATAACTTGACTTTATGGCGTCTTTGATTATTGCTTGGCATTTGAAGCCATGATGGGATTTAAGTGACAAGGAGAACCATGTTTTAGTGGTGCATATGTGAGTGTGTGAGCTTGAGGACTCCTTTGAGCCATGCAAAATAGGTGAAGGCCGAGGGGGACAATATGGCTAGACTAATACTAGTCATGTGTCCGGAATTGCCTAAGGCATTAGAAGGCTTTTCGTTTCGGGCTTCCTTTGCTCTCACTTGGCCGAGACCTTGCTCAAGAACTCCTCTCGCCATTTGCTCTTGAAATCCAAGCAACCTTGAAGGAAATTGAAGAAGACAAGCTTGGTTTCGGTGGTTGCTTCACTTGGAGCCAAGTGTGTTCATGAGAAAAAGGTGAAGGGCCGAGCCATTCAAGCTAGGTTTGAGGTAATCCTTGTTACCCTCTTGAATACATGGTAAAATCTTCCATGAACAAGAGATTTGAATGCTCAATTGAAGTTAGATTGAGCTAAATGAGCAAAGTAGATGTCTCGGTGTAGAAGTGAAATGTTGGCCGAGTAATGTTCTTGGTGTTCTTCTCCTTATTGATGGAAATTTATCCATATTTGGTGCTTAATATGGCATATGTAATCTTATGATAGGTTGTTTGGAGTGGAGAACACCAAATTTGTGCAAATTAGTGCTTGGCCGAAAGTTCAACTTTGAGGTAAATCATGTTCCTCTTGTGCTTACATGGCATTGATGCCATGAGTAATGTTAGTTGATGACTTGATGGTCATGTGTTGGTTTAGAATGATGAGGAACATTGATATGTGAAGTTTAGCTTTAAGGCCGAGGGCTTGAAGTGGCATAGATTAGTGCCCATTGCTTGAATACATGGTAATGATGCCATGAAACATTAGTTATTGATGTTTTGATGTGTATGTGTGGAGTTAGTTGATAGAGAACATATGTAAAAAAAAAAGTGTACTTTGGCCGAGAGCCTTAATTTATGGTAACATGTACATTCCACTTGGTTACATGGTAATGATGCCATGGATGATGTTTAATGATGATTTGGTGATTGTATAAAGGATTGAGTTGATGAGAAACATTGTTATGTGAGATGGGCAATTTTGGCCGAGAGCTTGGAATGGAGTGGAATAGTGTATTTCACTTGGTTAATTGGAATTAAGGCCATAGATGATATTTATTGATGATTAGAATATCATGTGGTGTGTTGGAATGATGAGTAACACATATATGTGAAATTGAGTTTTTGGCCGAGAGCATAAGTGTGTGTATCTTAGTGTTCTTCATATGAGACATGGTAGTTTAATCCATGATTGTGTGTTGATGATGCCTATGTGATATTATGCTAGGCATTGAGGTTGAGGAACACTTGGATACTTAAATTTGGCTTGAAACCGAGAGCTATTAAGGTAGGGTTCACTAACACTTGATATTGCTTGGTAATGTTCCATGGTTCAAGTGTTTAGAGTAGCTAAGTGATGGTTAAAATCTGCCATGTGATCTTAGTTGCTTGTTGGGCGTATTGGTTACACTTTGGTGTAATGTTGATTAGCTAATTAACTATGGTACATGTACTAGAAATGCAAGTAAATGTGGCCTATTTGCTTGGCATTTTGGGAGCTCCAAATGGAAAGTATTGGTAAGTTTGTGTGCAAGAAATGCACATGGGTACATGTATGGCTTATATGGCCGAGAGCTACATTGTGGAGTGTTGTGTACTGTGTGCTTTGGTGCTTGTTTTGTGCTTGCTAACCCCTTATGAACTATTTGACTCATTAAACTGCCTTGTATATGTATATGCATGTTTTCTTGTCTTGGTGTTTGTTTTGCAGGTTGAGTTAACAAAAGGGAGGCTAAGCTTTGAGTGCTCACTCAGCTTAACTAAATAGACTCAATATGAGTTGTGTATGTTTTGAGTGAATCCTACTGAGTTATATGCTCACTGCCCAACTTTATTTTTTTTAGGCAAGGACATTTGGCCTGAGTAGGACTAAGCTGCTTGTGTGTGTGCTTAGTGTTTATATTTACTTGCTTTGCAAGGTTTATATTTGCTTGCTTTGCAAGGTATGTGCCAATGTGTGCTTGGCTTAGCACTTTGATTCATTTGTAAGTCTTATTTTATTATTGGCCGAGACTTATAGTGGAAGTTTGCAGGTAGTAGTTGGAGACTTGGCTAGGAGGGCTATGGATACCTGGACTGTAGCTTTGATCATAGTATTTTCCTTCATGACCATGAACCAAGCTATTGGGTTGGTGTTGCAGTGTGTACTCTTGTATGGCATACTTAGGGTCATGTTTGACCATTAGGAGACACGGCATGTATTAACTTGGCATAAATAGTTTTGGTTTTATGGCATGTGTAGCCATGTTATGTTTGCTAGGTAGACTACTCTTTTGTTGTTAATATGTGTAGTCTTTAACACCTAGACCTGTGATGTTTCATGGGTTTTGGTATGCCAAGTTATATAAGGATGGTGTATGGCATTATGCTAGTTTATGATTGCTGGATATTATGGGCCAAGGTTTGGCACCTTTATGTGAAT
The DNA here is from genome assembly GCA_005392925.1 of Aquilaria sinensis. Classification (NCBI taxonomy): domain Eukaryota; kingdom Viridiplantae; phylum Streptophyta; class Magnoliopsida; order Malvales; family Thymelaeaceae; genus Aquilaria; species Aquilaria sinensis. The sequence continues at coordinate 74,491 of SMDT01000704.1, forward strand.
AGTATGGGCCTCGTTTCATGAAAATGTTGTGCATCCTTACATGTACCTTAATTGGCCGAGAGCATCATGTATACTTTGTATGTGGTTTTCAAAACTTTAAACTAAACCTTGTGGGCTTCTTGGCTGCCATATAGTTAGTACACTTGATGCACACCAAGTATGCACTGGAAGTTGCATTATATGTTGCCTTGCTTGTCATGCAAGAAAGTGCTTTGGGCCTTACTTACGCTGCAAGTAAACACTAGATTGGTTTAAAAGCCACCTGGGCCACCTCCCAGGCCCATTACCTTAAGAAAATAAGACTTAAAGTTAGTTCCTTTGGGTTAGGTCGAGGGCTAGTTACCCAGTTATAGATTGGGCTTGTGAGTCAAGTTGGGGACTTACAGGCCAGGGCCTGTGTGAGGTGTGACAGACCAACTTCGGTCAAGAGGGGTCACCACTCCTCCCGAGGGTAACGTTGCGCCAACCTCACATGCCCAAGACCACCTTCGGATACTCTTTGGGCCACCTTCGGGACACGTTCACAAAGTACCATTCTCAGGAGCCCGAGCCTAACCTCGGGAGGGCCCAACCGAAGGTGTCTCGTACAAAACTTGGGACCTCCCTCCAGAAAAGCTCACCTACCCGAATAAGCTCTGTACCCCGAGGGAGTTCGGTCACCCGGAAAGGCCACGTGGGCGTACGACCAAACAGCTAAGGAGTCTCTGACACACCGTACTCATATGGCCCCCGACATGCCACGCCCAGACACGCTCTGACACGCCGCCCCTGTGCTGGTTAAGCTTTCGGCCGGGCTGCCTATGGTCGGCTAAGAAGCTCCCCCTCTCTCAGAAGGTACGGGTTATATCTGACTGAACACGTGTCATGATATGGGTGGGCCGTGTCAAACAAACCTCTACTGTTCGCCTCCCTATAAATATTTGGGAAATGCCCCAGGTAAGCGGATTTGGACTTCAAGGAGAAATCTCCCCACCTTTACTTACTTTCCATTTCAAAACACTGACTTGGGCGTCGGAGGTTCCTCCCCAGAAAAACAATCTGGGGACCTCCTGACCCCTGTTTTTCTGAGTCTTTGCAGTTCTCCTCCCACAAGAGCTTCCTCACCCAGGCATTCTTCCACCGGCAATCTTTGTTCCAGGCTCATCATGTCACATAATGATGATGCCGGAGGGCATCATTTGGCCCCGTCTGTGGGAAACATCTCGCAGGTCGTCATCGTAGAGACTCGGCACTCAAAGGACAAGGGGCTCCCGAAGTCCACCTCCTGCCGGAGGCTCAGCCGGTGACCCAGCAGCCCACTGCAGAGAGTTCTACACCGGAAGATGATCGCCCTCTTACAGTAACGATGAACTTCTTGCGAGACTTCCAGCGCTCCATCGTCGCCGAAATGACTCGGCAGGTTGACCAAAGGTGGCCTTAGCGTCCACCAGGCCGAAGGACCTCCCCTTCGGCAGTACCCCAAGAGAGAGGTTCGAGGTCCACCCACCAGAGCTTTAGGAGTGAGGATTCTCTCAACACATCTTCTATGGAGGACGTACCCCCTAGGGCATGACCCGCTGGGGAACAAGCCCCAAAGGAAACCAGGGCCTCCTCTCGGCGGAGTCCATCGCCATGCCAAAGGTCTCAGTTTCCTTGCGGCTGAAGTTATTCTCCGAGAAGGAGAAGAAGTTCACCATTGCAAGGGACCACCAGGTAGCAAGGGGAAACTAACACAGCTGCCCTCATGGAAAAAATCCTGGGAAGATTGGAAAAGGTTGAGAGGCAGATCTCCCGAAAACCTATCTGGTCGAGATTATCTGCACTTATACCGGAGAAGAGTCACCCTTTGTGTGGGAAGTGGTGGAGGCGCCCATGCCCAGTGACTTCACCGTGCCACGCTTAGAAACTTACGACGGCCGTAGTGACCCCCAAGTGCACCTTACAAAGTACAAACAAAGCATGGTGCTCCACGGCGCCGATGACGCTACCCTCTGCAAGTGTTTTGAAGTGACCCTCTCCGGTCCGAAGATATCACTCCCGTTACATAAGAGGGACAAATCCCATCTTGATCATACAAATCCCTCCGCATGATATGTGACATACCCAATGACCTCCTTCAAGTTCACTCAGTTACGAGCAACAAAGGAAAGTATCAAAGTATGTGACTCACATGTAGGGAACCTTGATGATCTTAGGTCGAAGGACTACATGTGCCATGATCACTATGAGAATCACTTATGACACTCATATAACGATCCATGTAGTGTTCTCATGGTGGGTCAGTCCAGTACACAAGTTCTCCAACTTGTACCCATATGTAGACTACATATATCATATTAGTCTCCACATATGCTAGTCGTTATGTATTATTGCAACCCGCTCCACAATAATACTAGACCAGGGACGTTTAAGAATATCATTATTCTAGGGTTACAATTATGTTTGTTTAGTTATGCAGAAACAAAACAAGAAACATAATTGCTGGATTAATGCCTTAATAAAATATCATGACTCAATGTGCAAAAATACAATCATCTCATGATTGGCCTTTTAGGCACAACACTAACAAAAATATCCGCTCTACGCCAAGTGCTACAAAAAAGATGGCCCCGAATAAGGGTCAAAAGTCAACAAAAACTCATAAGGAAATTTTTCTAAGGTGGAAAGAAGAAAAACCTACCTATGCGGCGCGTTCAGTCATTCTCGGCGCAAGGATCTCCTCGTTTGGGCATTTGGCGATAAGCGACGGGAAGGTGGCATTCATCAGCACACCAGTCGCCATCTGGGGTGCCATCAACTGGCTATCCCCGGGGAACAAATTCATGTCCTTCATGAAAGTCTAGAAGGGCTCCCTCGGTACTTTGTCCTTCGGATACGCCTATCTCGAAGAGCCCTCTTTCGGGCATGAGCTTCCAACCAGGGAGCAGGAGTCACATCCTCTGCATGATCATCCTGAAGTTTTGTTAGTACGTTATCCCTTAGCCATTCTTCTAACAAAAAAATAGATACTGAAAACGCTAAGATTTGTAGAGGAATGGCTAAGGAACCAACCTTGTGGAACTTCGGCCACATCGTCCTCGGGCTCGTCCACTTCTCGGACTTCACCGGCAATGTTCTTGCCCTTCCTTCTCCTGCTCTCTTCGAGCTCTCAGACTAAAGTCTGCTCGACCGAGGTCTTGGTGGCGGTATTTAGACTCAGAACTACCTCGAGGGCAGCAGCATCCGAGGGAAGATCGACATGGGCAGGAGAAGGGGCAGGCGACTGGTCCTGCACTTCGACAATATCTTCGGGGGGAGGAAGAAGGGCACCCGCCTTGGCCTTCTTCACCTTAGATGGCCCTCCGGTAGTCTTCTTCCTCTTATTAGTCACCTTTCTTCGCATTTGCTCCCCCTTCTTGGCCTGAATGAGAAAAAGGGACTTGTAAAAGTCAGCAGATTGATCGCCCATCTCTGCGAAAGGAAAAAACATCAGTGTAAGTCCATAAGGAATACAGGTAGCAAATCCTAGAAAATAACTTACTCTCGGCAAAAGCCTTGTACGAGATCTCAGCCCGAAGAAGCATCACCAACCATGCCTTCTTCCCCGGGAGAACAGGCACAGGCATGTTCGTGTCGAACTTGTGCTCATGAATTACCCCTAGTTCCCAAAAGACCTCTTCAAACATAAGGTCCCACTTAATGGGAAAAGCGTACAAGGAGCGCGGAGGTGCCTCGGGGTCCCAGTCCGCAACTGCCCAAATGCGCCGGTCCAACTCGTCAAACTCGGCAGCCAACCCCGAGGTCAGAAGCTTCCGAGGGTCAACAATGTCGATCTTCAGTGTCCCCGAGGCCCATTTGGTCGGTACGTAGCTCCACCATTCGGGAACTGACAGGAAGAAGAACTTCTTCTGCCACCCCCGCCAGCTATCCTTGTTGTCAATGGTGAACGTGAATTTTTTGCTCCCGGACCCTCGGGGAAGCAAGAAGTAGAAGTCACCATTCGGGACCAGGTGGAGCTTGTAGTATTGCATAAAGGAAAGAAAGTGGGGCTTTATTTTAAAAACCCCACACATGCAAAGAAAGGAGTTGAAGTAAGAATAAGAATTAGGAGGGAGCTGGTTCACGTCAATCCCATGAAACCTGTAGAACTTGCATACCATCCGATGAGGAGGGTACTGAAGACCGGCTTTCAGTTGGGCCTGGTAAACACTGACCTCATTCGAATGGGCCATGTAGCCGTACGTGCCCGGAATAGGTAACCTTGGGATGGCGTAAATAGGGAGATAGAATTTTGCTACCCACTTCGTCATTTTCTCTGAAGTAGTGCAGGAGGGATGAGACTCAAGGGGGAGAAAGCTTTTGGGGGTAGGACTGACGGACATCAGTGGTGTTGGATACGACATCTCTCAAAAAAGAAGAAAGGCAACCTCGGAAGAATGAAGGAAGGGAATCAAAGGACTTCAGAAAAACAAAACTTTGGGAAAAACAACCTTAGAAGAAAGGAAGAACTATGGAAGAAAAGACCCACCGAAAGTTTTGCCGAAATCTGGATTCCTAGACGTCGTCGTAAGGGGTTGCCGAAAATCGCTCCGCCGCTAGAACCGCCGTCGGAAGGAGAAAAGAGATGGGAGAGAGCTCTAGAGCAAACAAAAGTAAAAGAGAAGGGTGTGAAGGTCTAAGGCGAAAGGTGCTTATATAAGCCGAAGGGGGTAGGCGAAACATCATCATTATTACTCCTTGAAGGCAAAGAGATGCAATTAACATAACCGACGTAACTAATCACCATCCATCAGCAGCCAAGTGTAAGCCAACCCGAGAAACGAGGGCACACCCCTGACAACTGGCAAACCTGTATAACACTACCCAAAGCAACACGTCTGTCTGTATGGGAAGATGAAACGATTCACTGATAGGATGGTCAGTGGAACCACACACCTCTGACAATGACCTAGGCAGAAGAGCCAGGAACATCACCCTAACTCCAGGAAGTTCCCGAGACTCCCCCAAATCGAAGAGACATCCTTAGTTTTTTGAGGGGGGCATGTGATAACCGAAGGCCAATCGCCTCTAGAGGACCTCACGCATGCACGCCATCCTTGACCAACGCATCACCTCCGGTCGGAACAAGCGACCAAAAACTCGGCAAAGAGAGAGCCTCAAGCATCCTCAGACAAGCCGAATAGGCGTTACCCTCAGGGAACCTGCAGGACCAACTTCGGTCAAGAGGGGTCACCACTCCTCCCGAGGGTAACGTCGTGCCGACCTCACGTGCCCAAGATCACCTTCGGATACTCTTTGGGCCACCTTCGGGACATATTGACAAAGTATCATTCTCAGGAGCCCGAGCCTAACCTCAGGAGGGACTAACCGAAGGTGTCTCGTACAAAACTTGGGACCTCCCTCCAGAGAAGCTCACCTCACAGGATAAGCTCTGTACACTGAGTGAGTTCGGTCACCCGAAAAGGCCACATGGGCGTACGACCAAACAGCGAAGGAGTCTCTCACACACCGTACTCATATGGCCCTCGACCCGCCACCACTAGACACGCTCCGACATGCCGCCCCTAGACACGCTTTGACACGCTGCCCTTGTGCTGCTTAGGCTTTCGGCCGGGCGGCTTATGGTCGGCTAAGAAGCTCCCCCTCTCTCCGAAGGTACGGATTATATCCGACCGAACACGTGTCATGATCTGGGTGGGCCGTGTCAAACGAATCTCTACTGTTCGCCTCCCTATAAATATTCGGGAAATGCCCCAGGTAAGTGGTTTTGGACTTCAAGGGGAAATCTCTCCACCTTTACTTACTCTCCATTTCAAAACACTGACTTGGGTGTGGAGGTTCCTCCCGGGAAAAACACTCCGGGGACCTCCTAACCCCTATTTTTCTAAGTCTTTGCAGTCCTCCTCCCGCAGGAGCTTCCTCACCCAGGCGTTCTTCCATCGGCAATCTCTACTCCAAGCTCATCATGTCACACAACGATGATGCCGGAGGGCATCTGACTATTTGAATGATTTTGACCGTTGAATTGAATACACAGCTGGGAAGGCCAATGTAGTGGCAAATGCTTTAAGCAGAAGCTACACAGGAGTGCTCAAAGGTGGTGAAACTGAGCATAAGGCCGAGAGCCTGAGCCTTACTTGCTTGGCAAGTCAATGGCTGGCTGAGGAAAGTGAGCAACTGAATGTACTCACCATTACACTAGAATAGAAGGAGCTTATCAAACAAGCTCAAGCTGGTGATGAGAATATGGAACTGATATCTGGACAGAAAAAGGGAGAACTATACCAAGGTTTTTCCTTTAAACAAGGGATGTTATACTTCCAGAATAGGTTATATGTGCCTGAAAAGGACAACCTAAGGATTCAAATTCTGGAAGAGGCTCACTCTAGTAAGTTGAGCATGCATCCAGGGGCCACAAAGATGTATCACACTCTTAGAGTATATTTTTGGTGGCCATACATGAAGAAGGATATTAGCACACATGTAGCTAGTTGTGAAGTGTGCCAACAACTAAAGGTGGAACACCAGAAGCTAGGAGGGAAGCTGCAAAGCTTGCCCATACTTGACAGAAAATGGGAATCCATATCAATGGATTTTGTGGTGGGAATGTGATGCGAACCCCGATGGTATAAAGACCATGAAACGCGCCCAAGATGTTTTTCAAGCTCCACAAGACATCAAAGAGACTGGATTTAAAGACCCCCACCCCTAATCAACCTGTGACTAGAAACGAGAAGTATAAGAACACCAAGAACACAAGCACACTTGTGCACCAAGGTAGTCCACAAAGAACCAAAGAGAAATTCTCTCCAAAGTAGCAATATTATTTCATGTCAAGGCTGTTGTTTTACAACCAGAATATGTGCCTATTTATAGGCCTAAACTAGGGTAAAAGACTCAGCAAAATTCGCAGCCCAAGTCACCTAGGAAACCTAGTTACAAAGGACTCAAGAAAACCTAGTCAAACTAGGATTCCTACACCCTTTTAACACATGTTTAAGGTGTGCAGCGAATTCCATTTATCCTAAGTGACCTAAATCACTTCCATGGCCTAAATAACATCCTAAATAATGTAAATAAATAGGAAAATAAAATAAAATACGTTACAAAATAAGATTGGCCGTAAAAATCCCAAAATAGTCTTCTCAGGTGGTTCCTGCTTGTGTCTTCAACTTCATGCTGAAATTAGAACTTGATGCAGCCGTTATTTCTCAAAATGCAAAGCATGAAAGTTGTAGATATATTTCTTAGCTTTGAAATAACACCTGAACCACACAAAATGGACTTCTAAAGCCAAAGATATGCCCAAAATACTGCAACTACTTCTAAACCAGCGATAACTCGCAAATCGCGACTTTGAAGCTAAATTGGACCTCCTTAACGTGAAAACTGGGTTTGATGGTCTTGATATGATTTTTAGCTCCAGATTTTAGATTTCCAATGAATCAAGAATTACTCAATTCTGATCTGTTTAGCTCAAGATATGATTTTTCTACCAGAACATCGCCAATCTGTCAACATCCAAGCTTGGCCATCATCTCCATATGATTCCTTCCATGTTCCAGCACGAAATTCCAAGACCATTATCCATGAAAAAGCTTGACAAAAGCTTGAAGTGCACTAGTGAGCTCCTTAGCCTTCTTCCTTGTCAATGGTCCACTAGTTATCTTCAATGGATCCTTGCCATCCTTGGTTGTGCCTTCTTTGATCGTATCAGCTCCCCCCTCCTTAGAAGGATTCGTCCTCGAATCAAAACCTACATTAGAAAAGGGAATTGAATCAATAACAATGAAATAATCAACACATAAGCACTTACCTTTCACATAAGCACCAATAGAATGGAATGCTTGTGTATGGAGCTTTAATCTTGTGAAAAACCTGAACCAATATCCAAATGCAATGATAATTTTGATACCTCCAGGGTCAAAAACAAAGTTAGAAGCAATTAGCACAACAAATCTGAAATTTTGCACAATTTTCATCTTAACTCTAGGCATCACTTTCATTGCCTTTGCCATCTCAAAAACATTATTCCCATAACTAGAAAAGGTGTTGGAAGAATTTACCTTAGGGATGTTGTATGCACTTAAAACAAATGTACCTAAACTCACACAAGTGTTATGGTTATGAAAAGCACAAGTTATGCATGTCAAGACAATAGTTTGCATAGGCCATTCAAACAAACAAGAATTGAACATAATGTGGCCTATAAAAATAACAAAACTAGGATGCATGAATTTCACAAAAATCCTAAGCATTTTAAATGAAACAAGATCAAACTTATTTTTGTATGTATATGCACCACAATGCATGAAAATTGTGAATATGTATGAAATGTGACACAAAACAAAGGACTCAACATACCTCCTTAAAAGGCTGAATTTAAAACTAGAATTTTCACTCAAAATAAAAACTTTCAGGTTTGGACATAAAGAAAAAATATCAAGACTCAAAAGTTCGTGTAATGCATGTGTCATTACAAAAGAATGCTTGCTGGAAATTAAAGATTGACTCACAAAAATGGGCTGAACATGAATGGCAATCAAAGAAGTATGTAATATATGTGTATGAGCTAATTTATGCATGAAAAATTCCAAAGAAGTAGATTTAACTTGAGACAGAACAAAACAATGTAAAATGGATGCAAAACAAACAAATTCAAAAACAAAAGACTCCAAAACAGATTTTTCTTTAGAGAAACTCAAGCAATTCCAAAGAGGATTTGACAAAACCGAAGAATTAGAAGCTCTAAAACCATATTTTGTCAACGTTTCATGCTTACTTCCTTCTCTTAATCTAGTTTCATGAAAACCATTTGTCAAAATAACATTGCAAGCAAACACACATTGTTTGAGATTTTCACGCAAAACCACATGAAATCTAGGTGTTAGGAAGAAATACATTACAGTGGTTGGACTTAGTCTCCAAGTATCTTCCTTTGGTGTTGGAACCACAAAATTTTCACTTTTGCACTCAATGGCTTCGGTTGGAGTTGCATTAATTTCATCCCCTTGAAACATAGGATAAGAAACAATGTTAGGCAAACTTTCGCATATGAAATCACTTGGGCTTACCTTAAATTGTTCCTTCTCAACCTCCTTTGTTGGTTTGATGCATTGGACATGGCTTAGAATATTGGGAACACCAACTTCTTTAATGGGCAGCAACTCACTTGATTCTTGTAGCTCATCTCCACTTAAGTCCTGAAAAGAAGACAACACAACACTAGAAAAAGACTTTGTTATGTTAGATGAAAGTATGGCTTCTCTGTAGGTCTTTCTCTCTTCACTCGGCTTGGGTTCATTGCACTCTTGTCTTCTCTCAACTTCGCACTCAATTTCTTCTCTCGGGAACTCTCCACTCTTCTTCCCCTCATGTTCACTCTTCTCACTTAATCTCTCGGTTGTTCTCTCAGCTTTCCCCTCATCACTCTTGCCCTCAACTTTCCCCTCTTTTTCTTTTCTCTCAACCTCACTTTGAAGTTTTCTTTGATCCTCCAAGACTTGTTGTGGTGAAAGTGGTACAAGCATGATTGACTTTTCTTGTTGAGGCCGAGACAAGTCTCCTTTTATGGCCTCCACTTTTGGCTTGGGTGCTTCTCTCACATCCTTGCTCCATGCTCCTCTCCATGTGGAAATTCCTCCTTGACACATCTTGGATGCCTTTGCTCTCTTGATGATCCTCTCAGCCTCGGTGGCATGGTGAAGCAAGTCCTCCATATTGAAATAAGGCACCATTTCCAATTTGTTGGCTATATCATGGTTGAGACCATTGATGAATCTAGCAATGGTGGTCTCTTCATCCTCAATGATGTTGGCTCGAGTCAAGGTCATCTCCAAGTCTTTGTGGTAGTCCTCTACACTCCTTTGGCCTTGCACTAGCCTTTGAAGCTTGAGGCGTTGATCTCTAGTGTAGTAGCTAGGCACAAATCTCCTCCTCATTAAGGCTTTAAGGGCTCTCCATGTGTGTATGGGCTCCTCCTCATTCCTTCTCCTAGAAATAACATCCTGATTCCACCATACAAGAGCATAATTAGTGAACTTTATGGTAGCCAATTTAACCTTCTTTTCCTCAGAGTAATGATGGCAATCAAACACCATCTCAATCTTTTGCTCCCACTCCCAATATGCATCAGGATCACTCCTCCCTTAGAAGGATGGAATGGTAAGCTTGATGGAGTTGAGATTGTTGTCCTCCCTTGGCTTACACCTCCTGGGAAACCCATGGCCATGCCAAACTCTTTCTTCCTCCTTGGGTTCTTCTCTCCTTGAACCACTCTTTGGTTGCAAAATAGGATTAGGTCTCCTTGGCAACCTCAAATCAATGTCCTCAATCTTCCCCACAAGTCTATTTAGAGTTTCTTGAAATTCTCTCATGGTAGGCTCCTCATTGTGTCTTACTTCCATTCTCCTATCCTCCTGGCCCTCCATACTCCTGAAAACAAAGATCCTCACAAACACTCACCTCACGTGTTTCACTCAAAAGATGAACACTCAAACACTCAATTTGTTAGTGAAAATATTGCTATTCAAAGAGTTCTCAAAAGTTCTAAGAAAACTGTCCTCAAAGCACACAAGAAAAGTTGAATTCTTAAAGAACTATTTTGACTCAAAAAGAGGTGGGCTAAACAAGCTTTAAAAGACTCTAGGAAGCCCTTGTAATTGATGATCACAAGAACCACAAAGAAATCTTTTTGGCTTAAAAACAATGGGATAGGTTTTGGGGCACAAAACTTCCAACACTTTGTGAAAAACTTCTTTTTTTGCAAGCTTTCTTTCCTTTTCCTTTCTTTTTCTTTTTCTTTTTCTTCCCTTTTTTTTTTCCTTTTTTTTTCTCTTTTTGCTTGCTGTTTTGATGCTAAACAAATGTTCTCCTTAAAATTCCCTGCTGCCAAAGACAAAAAGTCAGTTTTCTATTCGGCCAAAACAAGAAACTATTGAAACTTGCATAATTTTGAAACAACTTTTGATACCGAAACTTGCTGAACTTTGATCCTTCTTTTTTTTTGGTGTTTTCTTGACTCTAGGATGCTGGAAACAATGAAAACAAGAGAGATTAATAGGGCTGGACACAAAACAGAAAGATAAGAAACAAACAAGAACAATTGAATTGAAACCGAGAACACTAGACAACACGGATTGACTTCTTTTGGTTGTTTTTGTAATTTTCGGACTTGAACAAGGATGGAATAAAAAGGACAGACCTGAACAAGAAGAAAAAGGATTAAAACAGAGGATTAAGGCATGAAATTACTGTAAAAAAATTGAAAGAAAACTGAAGATAAACAAGAACACAAGATATGTCCTTCAATGGAACTTGTGGCTCTGATACCAACTGATGCGAACCCCGATGGTATAAAGATCATGAAACGTGCCCAAGATGTTTTTCAAACTCCACAAGACATCAAAGAGACTAGGTTTAAAGACCCCCACCCCTAATCAACCTGTGACTAGAAACGAGAAGTATAAGAACACCAAGAACACAAGCACGCTTGTGCACCAAGGTAGTCCACAAAGAACCAAGGAGAAATTCTCTCCAAAGTAGCAATATTATTTCATGTCAAGGCTGTTTTTTACAATCAGAATATGTGCCTATTTCTAGGCCTAAACTAGGGTAAAAATCTGGGCAAAATTCGCAGCCCAAGTCACCTAGGAAACCTAGTTACAAAGGACTCAAGAAAACCTAGTCAAACTAGGACTCTAACACACTTTTAACACATGTTTAAGGTGTGCAGCAAATTCCCTTTATCCTAAGTGACCTAAATCACTTTCATGGCCTAAATAACATCCTAAATAATGTAAATAAACAGGAAAATAAAATAAAATACGTTACAACACAAGATTGGCCATAAAAACCCCAAAATAGTCTTCTCAGGTGGTTCCTGCTTGTGTCTCCAACTTCAAGCTGAAATTTGAACTTGATGAAGCCATGATTTCTCAAAATGAAAAGCATGAAAGTTGTAGATATCTTTCTTAGCTTTGAAATGACACCTGAATCACACAAAAAAGATTTCTAAATCCAAAGATATGCGCAAAATACTGCAATTGCTTCTGAACTAGCGATAACTCGGAAATCGCGACTTTGAAGCTAAATTTGACCTCCTTAACGTGCAAACCGGGTTTCATGATCTTCATATGGTTTGTAACTCCAGATATTAGCTTTCCAATGAATCAGGAATCAATTAGTTGTGATCTGTTTAGGTCAAGATATGAATTTTCTACCAGAACATCGCCAATCTGTCAACATCCAAGCTTGAGACAAAAGCTTGAAGTGCACTAGTGAGCTCCTTAGCCTTCTTCCTTGTCAATGGTTCACTAGTTATCTTCTATGGATCCTTTCCATCCTTGGTTGTGCCTTCTTTGATCATATCACTTTTGGACATGCCACTAACAAAAAGGAAGCATGATGCCAAATGGGTCATTGTAGATAGACTGACCAAGGCAGCTCATTTCCTTCCCATGAATCTTACTGATTCTTTGGATAAACTAGCACAACTCTATATAAGAGAGATAGTGAGATTACATGGAATACCTGATGACATAGTGTCAGATAGGGATCCTAGGTTTGTTTCTAGGTTTTGGAAGTCCCTACATCAGGCATTGGGCATTAAGCTCAAGTTTAGTTCTGCCTACCATCCACAAATGGATGGACAGACAGAGAGAACTATACAAACTCTGGAAGACAAGTTGAGGTGTTGTGTAATTGACTTCCAGGGTGAGTGGGATGTACATCTACCACTAATAGAGTTTTCCTATAATAATGACTATCATTCAGTGATAGGAATGGCTCCTTATGAAGCCTTGTATGGCTGGAGATGTATCACTCCTCATTGTTGGCATCAGCCAGAGGAAAAATTGGAATTAGGGCCAGACATTATTAAGGAAACTATATAGAAAATAAAATTGATCCAAGCTAGGATCAAAACTACAAATGATAGGCAACAAGCCTATGCCAACCTGAGAAGGAGAAGAGACCTGGAATTCCAGGAAGGGGATTGGGTGTGGCTTAAGGTTTCTCCCATGAAGGGAGTAATTAGATTTGGAAAGAAAGGAAAACTAGCACCCAGATATGTTGGGCCATATCAAATATTGGCCAAAGTTGAAAATGTGGCTTATCAGCTGGATTTGCCACCAGAACTTGCTAACATACATAATGTGTTTCATGTGAGCTTACTTAAGAAATATGTTCCCAGTTCCAAGCAAATAGAGATACCTGCTAGTGTCACTGTGGCACTAAACCTTTCATATGAAGAAGTGCCAATTCAGTTCTTGGCAAGAGATACCAGGAAATTAAGAAGCAGGTGGATCTCTATGATTTAAGTTCAATGGAGTGACCATACTCCTGAAGAGGCAACCTGGGAAGTAGAATAGGAAATTGCCACCAAGTACCCTCAGCTATACTCTAAGTTGGTGAAGAATTTGGAGGACCAAATTCTTTAAGGAGGGAGGAATTGTTAGGACCATTCCTTAGTACTTGCCTTAGGCCAAGAATATAGATAAATCACCAATTAAACATGAGGGACTTGATTGAAAATGAGGATAATGGTGTAAGTGCAAATCTAAGAAAGTTTGGGTTTTAAGTGTATATGGAAACCTAAGCTATGATGTTTCTAGCAAGAAATAAAGTTGGAGGACCACAATGAACACTTGAACTAGTGATGAAATTGAAACTATGAAACTTAAACTAGAAGTTTTAGCCATGCAAAGAAGTGCAAGGAGAAATGAAGATTTAGACCAAATTGTTTTTGGTGACTTGATGGTCGGTCATGTTTGTCTTCCACCAAGGTTTATATCATTATTTATATGGTTTAATTAAACTTGGTAATTGCCGAAAATATGCATGGGATAATGACCATTTTTAGCCAATTCGATTAAAGCTTGGCAACGTAAGCCATGAATCAAGATTTGTGCCGAAATGATCATGCATTATGGTGACTAAAATGAAGCCACGGAGACTTGAGGGGTGAAATGAACCATGCAAATTAACATGGGATTAAATGGAGTATTATACCATTCTGTTGGACATGTGTCCATGGCCGGCTGCCATGTCTCCCATTAAGGAATTAAACTAGTATTTTCGGCCCAGGCTTTCATTTGTGTTCTTGACCAAGTTTTGAAGGCTTTAGGTTGTTCTTGAAGTGTTCTTGCCGTTTTGCTGTTGAACTGATGCCATTTACAAGCAATTGAAGCATTGAAAGCAAGAATTAGGCTTGTCTTCCTTGATTTCGGCCTAAGGTGACTTCCTTCTTCCTTTTCTTGAAGCTTAGTCTTGAATATATATGGGCAGTAGAGACATTCATGGTTGTTTTTTGAATGTTGCTGCCATGTCCTTAATGTTTTAGAGAAAGGATGAAAGCTTGAAGGTGTAATCAAGCTTGGAAGCAAGGAAAAGGAAGGAAATAGTGATGTTCGTTCTCAGTCTTGAAGTGTTCAAGCAAACCCGAGAGCTCAAGCTTGTGTTTGAGAAGGTAGGATTCATGTTTTACTTGGTTGCTTGGTAATTTTTCCATGAACAAGTAATTATGAGTAGCTAAGTGATAGTCAAGGTGTGCTATATGATCTTAGTTACTTGATGGGCATTATTGAGGAGATTCGGTTGATGATTTGGTTAGCTAATCAATTATGGGCATGTGTTAGAATTCCTAGTGAGGGAGGCCAACTTACTAGTGAATTTGGAGGTCTAGTGGATTGGAAGTGATGTTGTGAAGATGGAAGTGCAAAAAGTGCACATGGACACAAGCTAGTAAATATGGCCGAATGTATCTTGTGGTGTATGTGTGTGTGTTTTGTGTTCTTGATTGTTTCTCTGTGTGTGCTAACCAATTGTAGATAACTTAGTTATGTTCACTATGTTTTAGTTATTATATGTGTATATTGTGTTTCTGTGTTTTCCATGTTTTCTTGCAGGACAAGTAAGCTAGGAGGTTAAGTCTTGGACTTAACTAAATAAACCAAGTATGGTTGTTTGTGAATACTACTGAGTGGTTGTCACTCATGCCCATATACATTTCTTGTTTCAGGAAAGGATAAACAGCTTGAGTAGTTTCTTGAGTTGCTTGTTTGTGTGCTAGGTAGTACACCTATTGCTCAAGGTATGTGCCAACTCAATCTTGGCTTGATTACTTGCATTACAAGTCTTATGGTTTAAGGCCAAAACTTATGCTCTAAGTTTTGCAGTCTTGAGTAGTTTGTGGGACACATCTAGGTGCAGGATGGATGTGTGGACTATGGCTCTGATTGTGGTGTTCACTTTTATGACCATGAATATGGTCATTGGGTTGGTGTTTCAATGTGTGCTATTGTATTGCACACTTAGGTATCTTCTTGGGGAGTAAGGGTACATGGCTTATAAAACTTAACCTTGGCTATTTTGGACTTGTAGCATCCTTGGAATGTTTCCAAGCTAGTGATGCTTGTACGTAGGCTATTTTGTGTATATATGTAGCCTTGATTGTACATGGTTTTGTACATACATATATGTTGGGTTTCGGGAGCCAAACAGTGCAGCGGAATTTAACCGAAACCCTCCAGGATCCAAGTGAAGCGGGGTAAACCGAGTGTTCGAAAAGTTTCATACCTAATTTTTCGGTTGAGCTCTCTCACTCAACTGTAGAGTCGAATCACAAAACCTGAACAGTTGACGTGTTCAGGCTCTCTATGGTATCCACGCGAGCCTCTCAGAATCACCATGCTTCCACCACGTCCCGGCATATGCGTTTTTCTTGTGCTCGCAGTGCTAGTTTGCGTCCTCCAAGGAATTGCAAGAGAAGAGTGTGGCTGTCCTTTTGGGAGGCTAGGGCAAGGAGACCTGCAAATTTCTCACTTAAAAGTTGTATTTATAGTGAGACTCAACTTCCAGGCCTAATGGGTTTCAAAGCCCTAATCTAATTAGGATTTAATTTCGAGCTTAATAATGGCTCAACTTTTGGGCCCATTATTAATACGAAATTAAAGTGAAACCATAACCCAAATAATTAGCCCATGCATTCTAATGATCCAAATAGCTCTATGTGTGCGACCCAATAGGCTCTTGCCGTGTTGGCAATGATCATAAATCACATTTATGATCATAAGCAATGAGCGGTGTCTAGCAACACATCATTGCTACCCAAATGACAAGATTGTCAGTGAATCGACTAAACCTTTATGATTATCACCGATATATCCAGTGTCCTTTTGTCCAAGATATCAAGACTAAGCATGAGACATGGAATGTGTCACTCTTGTATAGCCCAGTCTTTGGTTTCTTGATTACCAAGTAGACCAACTTAAACTGATGACATTGATATCATATATCAACTCATCCGAGCATGGCCATGCATTTTCTAAGTCTCACTCTATCAAGGGGCCCGAAGATATCACTTCTGTTACATATGAGGGACAAATCCCATCTTGATCATACAAATCCCTCCGCATGATATGTGACATACCTAATGACCTCCTTCAAGTTCACTCAATTACGAGCAACAAAGGAAAGTATCAAAGTATGTGACTCACATGTAGGGAACCTTGATGATCTTAGGTCGAAGGACTACATATACCATGATCACTATAAGAATCACTTATGACACTCATATAACGATCCATGTAGTGTTCTCATGGTGGGTCGGTCTAGTACACAAGTTCTCCAACTTGTACCCATATGTAGACTACATATCTCATATTAGTCTCCACATATGCTAGTCATTATGTATTATTGCAACGCGCTCCACAATAGTACTAGACCAGGGAAGTTTAAGAATATCATTATTCAAGGGTTACGATTATGTTTGTTAAGTTACGCAAAAACAAAACAACAAACATAATTGATGGATTAATGCCTTAATAAAATATTATGACTCAATGTGCAAAAATACAATCATCTCATGATTGGCTTTTGAGCACAACACTAACAATATATGGGATGCTTATGTGCCAAGTTATGTTAGGTTTATGAGCATATGGTTATGTTTCATGTAAGAAATTTTTTGATATATTTTGTTTGGCCGAACATTCATGTGCATGGAAACCTTGATTTTTAAAACTACAAAGATGTGGGTTTCTTGGTTATCATTCATGAAAGTAGCACACTTGATGAGCACACATCCTAGACACTTAATTGATTAACTGTATGCCTTGCTTGTATTGCAAGTTATTAATTTACAGCCTTGCCTTGTGTTGCAAGTTAGTGGTTGGGCCCTACTTAAGCTGCAGGATGTTGTTCTAAATAACTCATAAGCCTCCTGGGACACCTTCGAGCCCTCAACTTAAGAAAATAAGACTTAAAACTACCTAACAAACAACAACTAAAATAATAGGTAGTTAATAACACCTGAACTTAAGAGTATCCAAATAACTCTTGGGGTAGAAAGGGCACAGAGAGTGCGCAGGCCGGGGTCTATGTTGGGTGTGACATCATGCCTAGGATATCCTTAGTGAAAACAGCAGGTAGTCAATGTCTTTTCACTTATGACCTAGCTAAGGATTGTGAGCTAGTAGTAGGAAAGACTAAGGTTATGACTAATCTGCTAGTGTTGGACATTCCTAAGTATGATTTAGTGCTGGGTATGAATTGGCTTGCTATGCATAACATAAGAATTGATTGTGCTAAGAGGGAAATCACATTGCCTGATGGTGAAGTGCATGCATTAGTGAATTCTAAGGAATTAGCGTATGAAATGCATGACATGGAGCTAGAGGTATTAGATGAGATACCTGTGATTTCTGAGCATGATTACTGTTATGCATTGAATGAATTGCACTATGATAAGGAAGTGGATAGAACACCTGTAGGGAGAGAGTTTCCACTAGTCTTTCCTAAAGACCTGCCAGGTATTCCTCCACAAGGGGAGATTGAGTTTGAAATCAAGCTGTAACCAGAAGCTAGTCCAATATCCATTCCTCCTTACAAAATGCCAATCACATAGATGAATGAGCTCAAGAAACAACTTGATGAACTTCTTGAAAAAGGGTTCATAAGGCCAAGTGTTTCACCATGGGAAGCTCCTATTCTCTTTGTAAAAAAGAAGGATGCATCTTTGAGACTATTCATTGACTACAGGAAGGTTAATGCAGTGACTATCAAGAACAAGTATCCACTCCCTAGGATTGAGGATCTATTTGATCTACTCAAGGGAGCTAAGATCTTCTGCAAGATAGATTTAAGATCTGGATACTTCCAGTTGAGAGTAAAGGAAGTAGATATTCCTAAGACTGCATTCACGACCAGATATGGGCTTTATGACTACACGGTCATGCCATTTGGTTTGACTAATGCGCCAGCTGCTTTCATGGACTTGATGAATAGGGTGTGCAGACCACATCTGGACAAATTTGTGGTTGTGTTCATTGATGACATCCTGGTGTATTCCAAGGATGGAAATGAACATGAAGATCATTTAAAGATTACCTTAAAGACTCTGTTGCAACATCAACTTTATGCTAAGTTATCCAAGTGTGAATTCTGGATAAAGGAGGTATCTTTCTTAGGACACATTATAGATGCATAAGGCCTTAAGGCAGACCCCGAAAAGGTCAAGGCAGTGCAAGAGTGGGAAAGACCAAAGACTATGAAGGAAATCAGAAGTTTCCTAAGATCAGCTGGATACTATAGGAGATTTGTATCAGGCTTTCCCATGATTGCCTCAGTTCTTACTCATCTGACCAAGAAGGGTCAAAGATTTGAGTGGACTGAGAAGTGTGAAAAGGATTTTAGGAGAGAAAAAAAGGTTCCTTGTATCAATCTTTTGCCTACAAGCAAGGATTACTGTACTTCAAAGACCGAATCTATATGCCTTAAGGACCACAGCCTATGTCAACAAAAGAAGGAGAGACTTGGAATTTGAGGTTCGTGACAATGTTTGGCAGAAAGTTGCACCAACCAAAGGCACTGTCAGATTTGGTAGAATAACCAAGTTAGCTCCAAGATACATCTATCCTTATGAGATCTTGGACAGAGTTGGCAAGGTAGCATACAGGTTAGCTTTACCGCCAAGCATGTCAAGTGTTCATAATGTTTTTCACATCAGTATGCTTAAGAAGTGTCTATTGGACACATAGCTTGCTATTGTCATGGAAGACATACAGTTGGAACCTAACTTGACATATGAAGAGAAACCTATAGCTATCTTAGCCAAGGATACCAGAAGGTTAAGAAACAAACATATTCCCATGGTTAAAGTTCAGTGGTCACACCACTCTGAAAGAGAAACAACCCGGGAAATTGAAAATGACTTTATGGAAAGGTATCCTGAAGAATACCCGAAGCTAAAGGCTATTTTGGAGGACCAAAATTTTTAAGGGGGGGGGGGAGGATTGTTACCACCTCACAAATGAGAGAATTACAAGTTTGTCATAATGGCTAAAAACCATTATATTGTGTAATTCTCACCATAGTGATTGAAGTGTGGGGGGTACAAGGTGTGATCAACACCTCCTTAAAAGTGTTCCAAGTTGGTAACTTGGCCCCCAAAAAAAGCCTAAAGGATTGCTTGTTTGTCAAGCAACCTATGGACTTTTTTGTAAGGTTTTGGAAATTCGGGTACTCAATTGCAAAACTTTCAAGAAAGAGACTTGGAGAGTTATGGGAAGGATATAAATGGTATGAAAATGCTATTGGAGGACCAAATTGATAATGGAAGACAAGTTTGGACAAAGGAAACACTAAAGGCAATGAGGACCTAAATGTCCTAGTGTAAACCTTAAGGTGTTCAAGCATTTGACTTAAGTCTAAAGGTGGAATTGTGGGGTTATCCCACTATGGGGAGGCAGCCATGACTTGATAATTAGTCAAAAATTTTGGGCACATGTGTACCAATGAGTTTAAGACAAAGAAACCATAATTAGTGAAAAGGAAAATGACATAAAGCAAGGTTAAGCTTGTTTAAGTGTGTTTTGGTGCCCTTAAGCTCATTTAGGGCCATTTAAGTGGCCAAATCAGTTATCCCTCTCTCATTTTCATCCTCCCGAAGCCCAATAACACAGCCATACATCCTCTATAGCCACGGCACCATCAAACTTGCAATTGATTGAAATTGAAGGCAAAAGGAAGTAATTGGAAGAAAACTAGAGCTATTTCTTGTATACTTCAAGGATCAAGCTTGATTTTCAGCCTACCCACTTTGGTAAGGGTTCTCTTGCTCTCATGGGTTGTCTTCTGTATGTTCAAACATCCATGGAGCTATGGCTAAGCTTGGAAGAGAGCCACGAGCTTGGTGAACCAAGCATATTGAGGGGAATGCACTTATTGAAGGATTTGTGACCTATTGTCAAGTGCACAAAGATGGCAGTGAAATGAGGGTTTCTAGAGCCAAAAGTTAGTACTAAATAATTTTAAAATCCTCCTAAGACCAAGCATTAGCTTGAGGAGGGCTGCCATAGTGATTTGGTTATGTTTGTTATGTGTTTTATGGACTAACCTATGGTATATGTTGCTGCCACATTTCATGTGTTTGTTGTTTGTGTTTGGCTGCTGCATTTGGTGGCTATATCTTGTATATATGCATTGTTTTTTTTTTGTTTTAGTGTCTTTGGATGAAGGTTTTAATGAGGATCATATTACCTTAAGAAACCAAGTGTTACCCTTACTAAGTTTCTCAATGAAACTTACTCCCCTCAATTCTGTCATTTCAGGTCCAGCTGAAGGATCACCTTCAAAATAACCTTTGTGATTTGATTTTTGATCTGAAATTTCAGGTACATTAACAACCATATGTATAGTTGTGATCTGGAAATTTTGGTGATTTTAGGAGCACATTTGGTATTTTTAATGGTGGTACTTATTGTGTTATGCAGCAGCTGTCCAGCATCCTGTTTCTGGAGTCCATTGTGTCTCAGGAACGCCTGTAACCTAGGGTATGTATTTCACTGAGTTAAGACCATATTCTAGTGCATGTATGCATGTACATGTATTGTATGTAAGATGAGACAAGTATGTGAACATTTGAGTAATGTTTTGGCTATGTAAGTGATGTGGTGCAAAACTGCCTAAGTGTGAATGATAGGCTGCTTACTTGTAAATTCTGTTTTGGCCACATA
Source organism: Aquilaria sinensis (assembly GCA_005392925.1). Taxonomy (NCBI): domain Eukaryota; kingdom Viridiplantae; phylum Streptophyta; class Magnoliopsida; order Malvales; family Thymelaeaceae; genus Aquilaria; species Aquilaria sinensis. Next base: position 95,463 of record SMDT01000704.1, read on the forward strand.
AAGTTGGAAGATGCAAGAGAATGTAATTAATATGTGTATTTTACATGTATGGGATAGCCTTGGAGGGCTTTCCCCTTGTGAATGAAGTGTTTTCACAGTTTGGAAAAATTGTATGGGCAAAATGGTCCAAAAGTTGCCTGAATTTTGACTCTGGACCTAAAGTTTAATATCTCCCTGTGTAGAATGAATCTTGGTATGAAATTTTTACCACACCTAGAAACCATCTAGGTGTTGACCTAGAATTTTTAATTTCTGGATTTGGATCCTTGTAACCAAAGATATGATGTGGCAAATTTGGCTAAGTTACTGTTCATTTGGTCAGAATTTTGTAACCAACTTAAAAAATCCATAACTTGGTCCATAGATGGGATATTGATGTAAAACAAAATTCCTTGGTTTGCTCTAAGTCTCTACTTGATAATGGAGCAAGGAAAACATGGGGGTATGAGGCTAGAATGATAGAGTTTCTTACTGGAAGTTACAGGTACAGTAGCTGGCCACTAGAACTTAACAAGATTGCCTAATGTGTGGAAGCCAAAACTAAGACTTGTGCTAGTGTTTTCCTTCTTAGCTGCCATGGTGTGCATGAAATTTGAATATGTGTGTGATGGTTGGACCAATATTCATGTGTTTACATAGTGCCCAAGAGGGCCACTTGGGTATGAACACTAAGGGTAGTGTTCTAATGGCCTATAGAACATTACCAATCCTGCGAGTTTAAATGCACAATTTTGGCACCATAACTGGACTACCCCGGAGTGGGTAACACTTAGGGATAAAATAAATTTTTCTTCATGCCGAAGGTGTGACCTCATCAAAAGCAAGAATTTAGCTTCAAGTAACATCTTCACCTAGAGGTTTAACCTCTCCAAAGAAGAATACGAACAAAAAAGTCCAAAAGTATGCCGAGAGTACAACATCGGCAAAAGAAAGGATCTTGGACCATAAATCCTAGGACTAGTAAGAGGAAACGGAGTTAGGCCAGAGGATTAGCGTCGGCAAAAGGAAGTTTTTGGACCAAGGGTAGCCCTGATTGATTAGAACCGAAGATACAACTTTGGCTTCTCGAAGGAGGCATGTGATAGCCAAAGGGCTTTCACCAATAGAACCTCGAAAGAAAAGGTGACCAACTTTTGGATAAGGATCTACGCCACCCTTGAAAATGGATACAACCAACCTTGGAAACATAAGCTTGCCACCTTCGGCAGAAGGAATACCTCTTGAGAATGGCTTGTGCAGTCGATGGCCTTTTCCTAGTCACAGTTAGAGGAAATCTTATGTCTAAAGGGGTCTCAGATCCCTGAGGGGTTATAGGGTAAAAATGACAAATAGAGTTGAAGGATCTATGACAGAAACCTCGCACACGCCCCTACCCTCAAGGCATAATCACTTACAGCTAGCTGGAGATACCTCTCTCTGAAAGTATGGACCAAATCTGGCCGAACACGTGTCCTGATCTACTCAGGCTAAGCATAACAGCCACCTCCTAGTGGCCTTCTATAAAAACTCCAGGGAGGCTCCTAGGTAAGACACAAGAAATACCCTCATTTTCTATTCTCTACTATTAACAACTTATCCCCTGGCATACTAACTTGGGTGTCAGAGATCTTTCCCTTAAAAACATAGGGAGCCCTTAACCCTTATTCTTCAAGTGCTGCAGCTACTACTAAAATGAAGGTCTACCAAAGGCTCAACATGTTCTACATCGAAGATGTGCTAGAGCATTACCCGTCATCTACTGAACCACTAGCTATGAGTCACTCTAAGCATTCAGATTCTTCGCACCAGCTCTTTTTGCCAATCATAATCCAACTATAAGGGCTTCATATTCAGCAATGTTGTTGGTGACTTGGAATCCAAACTTGATAGCCTTCGATGGTTCCAATCCTTCGGGGCCTCAGAGTATTACTCCGGCTCCCTAATGTTTTGAACCTGAAGCGCCATCTACAAAAAATGCCCATTTGGATTCCTCATCTCCAAGGTCATTGACAGTATCCTTGGTCTTGGGCAATTCGGCAAAAAAATTTGCTAAAACCTAGCCTTTTATGGCATTTTTTGCATTGTATGTGATATCAAACTCATCAAGCTCAATATGCCATTTTGACAGCCGGCCCAAGTGGTCCACTTCTTCATGACATCTCAAAGAGGTAAGTTACTTCGTACCATAATTAAATGTCCTTGGAAATAAGGCTAGAGTCTCCTACTTGCCATAACTAAGGCATAGATGGCTTTTTGCAATAGTGGGTACCTAACTTCGGCACCATGCAAGGACTTGTTGACATAGTATATAGGCCACTATTTTCCTCTTTCTTCCCTTACTAGTACCAAACTTACTGCTTTCTTAGTGACTAAGAGGTAGAGGATGAGAGGTTCTCCCTCCCTAGGTTGCCGAAGTGTCAGTAAGTGGGTTAAGTAGTTTTTTAGTACATCCCAAGCGTTTTGGCAATCTTCATTTTAAGGGTGTTTTTTAGAATCGAGATTTCCTTCATTTTTGGGTGCTTTAGTGAGCACTTTGAAGAATGGTCAACACTGATCTCCGTATCCGGAGATGAATATATGAAAGGCCATTATTCTCCTAGTGAGCCTCTGTACATCATTGGTAGTTGTGGAAGTTTGAAATCTCAGTAAGTCCTTAATGTTCTCTGGATTCACATCTATACCTTTTTTAGATACCATAAAGTCGAGGAATTTGCCCATTGTTACCCCAAACACGCACTTTTTGGGGTTAAGATAGATTCCAAATTTTTGAAGTTGTTGGAAGGTTTTAAGCAAAGTGTATGATATGATTACTGGATACATTGCTTTTGACTATCATATCATCAATGTACACTTCTATGTTTTTCCCAATCTGGGAGTTCATCAGCCTCTGATATGTGGCTCTTTCATTCTTAAGGCCAAAGGGCATTTTACTGTAGTAGTATGTCCCAACATTAGTGATGAAAGCAATTTTTTCCTCAACACCGAGATTCGTCCAAAATTGGTGGTATCCACTAAAGGCATTAAAGAACCAAAGTAGCCTATACTCAGTAGTGGAGTCTACCAATTGATCTACTGAAGGTAGTGGATATGAGTCTTTAGGACAAGCATCGTTGATATTTCTAAAGTTGATGCACATTTAGAGTTTGTCACTCCCTTCCTTACTGGCAATGATGACATTGCTAAGCCAATCTAGGCAGTTGGCTTCTCCTATTATACCTGCTTTTGTTAGTCATTGGACTTTTGTTTTGGCGAAGTTGTTTTTATGTGCCAAAAGGCAAATTTGTTTAAACCGAATAGGCTTTACCTTTGGGCATACCTTAAAAGTAGGTTGAACTATGTCTAGATTTATTCTGGGCATGTCCATCAGGGTGTAAGCAAAAAGATCTTTATTCTAAGCATGTCGTTTGGCCAGTTTTTTCCTAATTCAGGTACTTTGGCCAGGGGCCAACTTTATGTCCTCAGTTTCCACTTTCTCAACATCAATCTTTTGCATTTCCATACCATCTTCAGTGACTACCCCCTTCCACCCCGAGGTCTGCATATGGATTTTGGCAAGAATCTACCATGCTCTAATGAACGCCTTCCTGACTTTAGCCTGGTCGAAAAGTATCTCTACGTCCCATACCTTTGTCTCAAACGTGCCATTAGGTACTTCACATCTATTTGGAGAGGAAGGTTGCCCTATGTCTGCCTTCTGAGAATGGCATAATATGAAGATTGGACATTTATGATGATGAACCTTGCCATAGTGGAGGTGAAGAGATCCTCCTTTGTCTTGACTGAAATATGCTTTAGCATTAATAGTAGGTTCATCCATCGTAGCACTAAGAGTTCTGAGGGACCGACTCTGTAAGTGGGTGAAGTCACTGGTTTGAGCTCACCCTTAGAAATACCTAAGCTTGACAATAGGTGAGTGAACAAAATGTCTATGTTTGATCCATCATTGATGAGCAACCTCTTTACATCCCAATTTCCAATCCTTGTCCTGGTCAAAAGAGGATTGTCATAAGGGAACTTCACACTCGACCCATCACTTTGGCTAAATTTGTTCATTGGGTTGTCAACCTCCATCATCACGACCTCTCTCACCTTTATTTTCCTTTTAGTCGAAGGTAGTCCTTTGGTTATGGTTTGTATTACCCCAGCCAAAGGTGGGTGGACTTCAGTTAGTTTGGCTCCCATCAGGGTTGTATTCCTCATCTTCTCATTTCCTTTCATCATCTATTTTTTTTTAGGCCTTAGGTGACGACATCTGTAGGTAGTGCTGAAGTTGTCCTTATTTGATTAAGGACTCAACGTACTTCCTCAATTGGAAGGAATCCTCGGTTTTGTGCTCGTGGTGCTGGTGAAATTGGCAGTACTTCTTCATGTTCTTTCTATTATCCAAGGTCATGGCCTTCGGACACTTAATTGAACTTCACTACCTTTCCAAACCCTTGAGGATATTTGTCCATATAGTATTTAGTATTTAACGGGTGAATGTCACTAGCTTTCTCCCCCTATGTTTACAAGGTCTGCCTCCTCCCTCGATGTGATACTGAGGTTGGTCACTAGGACCTTCAGATTGATGATGCTCAAAGTTTGGCCTCTCATTCTCAGCTCCTCAGCTGTCATGTTCTATTTTCCCCTTCAGTAGAATTCACTGAGGGGTGTCTAAGGGATCCTTCAAGAACTCATAAAAGAGTTGTGAATCCCTTCTCAGCCCTTTGATCATTGTGGCGATTCGGATCCCAGGACAGAAGTCTGGAACACTGAGTGCCTTCCGGTTGAACCTCTTGACATAATCTTGACTGGTCTCTTCATTCTTCTAGTCTATGTCGAACATCTAGATTGGCATCTTCACCATCGGCCTGGTTCATATAAACTGCTGGGTAAAGGGGATGGACAACTCCTAGAAGCCCATGCTGGTGCCTGGTGCCAAGGAGTTGTATGACATAGTTGCTAGTTTAAACAAGGTAACTTCGAAACGTTTGTAGAAGGTGTCGTTGCAGCCCATGCTCTTTCTATATTTTGGTAAGTGGGCCTGGGGATTACTTTTCCAATCTTAAGTTTCCAACAGTGGTACTCAGAAATCACTGGGCATTGGTGCTTCCACTATCGCCTTGATGAAAGGGGACTCTTCTTCGGTGAATGTCTCTAATAACCTCAACCAGATGGGCTTTTGAGAGATCTATTTCTCTACCTTGTCCAACCTTTCTAAGATTCTCCCCATCAGGATAGTAGTATCATCCTTTCCTCTTTACTTAGAAGCCAAATGCAAGGCAGAATGATATCTTTTTCTCGATGAGTAACTTCGGTAGGGAGGATACAGGGACTTTTCCCGTGTAGAAAGTCTCCGATGCTGGGAGCTCCATGGCTTTTTTTATCTGAACCTTGCCATGTATCACGCATAGGATAGGGGTTCTTCATTGAAGACTACCTATAGACACTCCTATTTAGGGAACACCAACGAGATGACCGGTGCTCCCCCTCCGGATGGACCTATAGGGAGGGGCTCCTCACATGAGAACGTGCAAGTGACCATCTTTGGTCAAGTTACTATGCCATTTCGGCCACTATGGAGTGTTAGGAGTCATGCAGGAAGCCCATAGTGACCGTTAGAAGACGCTCATTCTCTCGCAGGGTAGGCTTCGGGGATGCTTGGTCATTTGCCACGAGAGCCTCAGGTGCAAACTAGGAATTTGGAATCCCATTGTCCTTAGAACACCGAGTCTCCATGATGGTGATTTGTGGGTGAGTTCCAAAAGATGGTGCCAGATGATGCTCTGGCACATCTTTGATGTAGGACATGTTGAACCACTAGTAAGACTTTGCCTGAGTGATATATGCAGCATTTGTAGAATGTCGGTTAGGAACTCCCCAGAATATTTTTTTAGGAAGGGTTCTATTATGACCAAGTGAGAATGTAGTTGGAGAAGTGGCTAGAAATAGAGAGCAAAAAGAAAGCAACTTGCGTGTATTACCAAGGGGCCTCCTGGGTATTTATAGGAGGCTTTTGGGATAAGGCCATTTTCCTTAGTTAGGCAAATTAGGACACGTGGTCAATTAGATCTGCTCACATTCGGTCTATACCTTAGGGTGAGGTATGACCACCTGTTCTTAGGTAGTTATGCCTAGGTTGGAGGTTAGATGCATGTGGTGGCTTCTTATTAGAGGTCCTACTAGCCGTACATTGTTGTGTTCTTTATAAGAATTTGGATGTCCATAAGCCTCTTCGGAGACCAAACTCATCTCCGAGGGTGTTGAAGGATTCCAATTGGTGACATTTTTCAATAATCTGAGGGTAATGCTAAGCCTTTTTTTAGATTAGTGATGTTCCTTAGCGTGGGTGATTTCAGGCCCTTTCCCAAGGTCGATCATGTTCTACCGAGGGTGGTGTTAGGCCCTTTCCCAAGGTTGATTATGTTCTCTACTAAGGGTCATGTCAAGACTGCCAACCCGAAGGTAATCTAGTTGATAGCCCTTCCGCTATAGTGTGCAAAACAAACCTCTATTTGAAGTTAGTCAGAGGAAAATTTGGCTAAAGCCAAAGAAGCTTTTGTGAGCTCTTGCTTCAAGTAAAGCGAACTCAAAAAAATCATGAAGGAAGGCCTGGTGAAACTTCACTAAGAACTCGTGGAGTTGAACCAGGAACTCTTGGAAGACTATTCTTCTAGAGTTTCTGACCTTAGCACAAAGTTAATGGAGTAGACTTCATCAGTGGAGGCCATTCAAAAGGAGAAGGAAGTCCTGGTTACTGATCTGACCAAAGCTTTTACAGAAAACACCGAGCTTGGTGCTGAGGTCGACCAACTGAAGAAGTGGAAGAAAAAAAGGAAGAAGAAGGAAACAAAATGTCATAACCCTTGTTGTGATGATAGGCTTAAGAAAATCAGGAAAGAAAATAAAGCCTAAGTCCAGAACTAGGTATTATACCTAGTGTGCCACAAGAACACACATGGTAATATTCATGGTAGGCTTATGAGTGTCGTTGCATGGGTACATGCATGAAACAAAGAATTTATGATAGAAAATGATGTGTGAGGGTTAGTACGCATATTTCTGGGTGCTAAGAATGAAGGAACTAAATGATGGGGGACTTCATGGCACCATGCAAAATAGTAAGCATACCCGGGTGGGCATTAGCCACTTTTTGTAACACGTGGCATATGACCGGTTGTGCATGCCTCCACTCACTTGGTCGGCTAGTTAATGACTCAAACCTCTAATTTTGGAAGTCAATATGCCATTGGTGGAGTTCTAGGTGAAGGAGGCATCGCGTTCATGCCAAATTGTTGATGGATTGTGCTTGAATTGAAGAATTCAGCACAAATTGGTGCATTTTGGCCTCAGGCGATCTTGGCATTGTGTTTCTAGGCTTGGATTCTTGCAGTTGAAAGCTTGGCTGAGAGTTAGGGCTACTATTGGTAAGGATTTTCATTATGCTCTTCTTGATTTTGGTTGAAGTCCATGTTCAAGTTGAGTATTAACAATCTAAGTGATGGTTATTGAGCTAGATAAGCTTAGATTGCTGTAAGGGCTATGTTTACCTTCGGGTATATGTCTAGCTAGCTATGTTAATGGAAAGTACTAAAGTTCTACATGGGTCGGCCAACCTATGTATGAACTTGGAGCTCTATGTGATGAACTTAACTGTGGGAATTAAGAAATGACTCAAGTTATGGCGTACTTGCTAGTGCCTATGTTGGCTGAGATGAAAGGCTATGTGATTGGTGTGTGAGTTGTGTGCTTTGGTGTTTATTTGTGCATGCTGACCCTTTTTGGCTAGTTCATTATCATATTATTGTGTATATCGTATGTGTTTCCTTTGTTTCCATGTTTTAGTGCAGGTTCAAGTATGGCATTGAAGGTTAAGTCTTCAGACATAACTAAATGAGCTCATAAGAGCTGAGTGAATTCCTTACTGAGTTGTGTATATAACTCATGCTTTGTATTTATATGATTTTAGGGAAAGATATTGAGCTTGGGTAGCATGGGTGCCAAGAATTTTGTATTCAAGTATTTGAGGTATGGAACTTAAGTGTGTATGTAAGCTCAACAAGTGTAAGTACAAGTCTTTATAATGTCCAAGATCATGTCTTTATGTTGCTTGGAGGTAGTGTGAGTAGATTGTGGGACAAGTTAGTAGTATGGATATGTGCTCAATGGCTTATGTGTTGTGGTTTGTGCTTATGACCATGAACTTGGTGGTTGGGCTTGTACTTCAAACCATAGTGTCGATATATGTGGTGTTAATAGCCTTTGGATACGTCTAGTATTATAGTTGCATGAACCTCTCCTTTCGGATTGTATAGTATTTTGGATATCCATGGTCTTGTTACCAAGCTCATTTATGTATTGGTGAATGGATTTAGCATAAGTATGCATCAAGGAAAAGTGGTGATAGTTAGGTTTTGCATTAGCCTTGGTTGATACCAATTACTTGTTATACATACTATGGCATGTATGTGATGAATATTATTTTTCAGACTTGTACTTAAGTTTGATTATTATACCTCTCTTTTAGTTTATAATTAAGCATATGCATGTAACAATATGTGTTTCAAAACTCTAGAGTATGGGTTTCTTGGTTTTCATGCATTGTGTATGCACACTTGATAAGCATAAGAGCACAAGCATATGATTGATGCATGTGAACATTGCATTGGTGTGTAAGGTTACTTTTGTGTTAAGGCAAGTAAAACTCCTAGGGTGCACTTCCCCAGTTCCCTGGCATGTGTCTTGGTGCACTGCTATACGCGCCCAAACAGGTGCCCTGGGCTTGCAACAGACACAGATGAGACACACACATAGTGCACCTGGTCCAGTGCCCAGAAAGGTGCATAGTGCCAGCAATAGACATCAGAGGGGCACATTGAGGACACAAGCACGTAATGTCCAGGTAAGTGCCCAAGGAGGGCTCCAGGTGGTAGCGATAGGTGCCCAGGCATGCCATTTTGGTGCACATGGTGCACACATCACCCAATGCCTGGAATAGCACCAGTGCTAGTCCTAGGGCTAGTGATAGGTGTGCATGGGTAGTAGCCTATGTAGAGCGTGACAGCGTTGTTGGTATTAGAGCTCTAGTTAGGATTTAAGGGTCTATCTAGACTTGTTCCCATTTAATTTTAAGTAGACTTGTACTTATTAAGCATATGTGTGTATATGTGGTTTATTGTATAGGATGAGAACCTGAGGCAAGGATAAAGAAATCCTTGGGCAAGATGAAAATAGGGCGACCCCTCGTACAGTTTGGCAACCTGCATATGAGCTTGAAAGGCAATAAGAGGCCTTAGAGCCTAATAGGGTTGAAGAGCCTAATGTCAGGGTTAATGTACCTGGACCTAGCAGAGGTAGGTAAGGAAAAATGGAACAGATGATGGAAACAATGTAGGCCACCATAGCTCAATTGGTGGTGGGTATGCAAGCCTTGGCTAGAGGCCAAGCTCTAGCACATGAAAGAACAGAGCAAACTAGAGCAGAAAAGAACAGAGAATGTAAGGGAAGAAGGGGAAGAAAACCTGGAAAAGAACTAGTACATTATGATCAAGCAAGTAGGAATGGAGGAGACAAAGATGAAGAGGAAGGCTATCAAGAGATGCCACGACCCCTCATGGACCTGCCCAAGAAGGCTATGGGAACTTGTCCCACGCTAGTTGCAATTGGCTAATTGATTACATGTGAACTAGTTAAAACCTTCATGCTTCTAGTTAATAATTCTTACTATGCAATCATGCATGAGTTTATCCTTTGACTAATCAATAAAATAAAGAAATAATAGTTAAAACATTGCCTAGGCATATTTTGATAAAAACAAAAGTCAAAACTGTTGAAGCATTCAAAGCAATTGAGTGGAATTAACTACACATAATCGATTGTACACAAGCATCTGAACAGGAGTAGACTATGCTCGCACCTAAGAGTGACTCTAGAGTAAACTACTCAACATGACCAGTGCAGGCAAACTAGTGTATGAGAGCTGTACACTGAATAACTCTACTGAGATCCAGAACTAAGATTCTACCTTAGAGCAAACTCAAAGTGGCAAGCTTCGAAATCCCTCCCTTTTTCTTCACTAACCTTTATAGGACAAAAAAATGATTATAGTTAGTACCATAACATAACCAACAAGCAACCCACAAACTAGAATCATAAAGATTCAAATAAACCAAATACCTACTCATAAGCCTAGCTCAACAAGCCTCAACGGTTGCTCGCTCAACGGTGCCCAAAACTGCACAACAAAAAATAAAGGAGTAAGAATCAAAGATTCTCAATAAGGGGTCTACAACCTACAAGAAAAATCCTATGGACTCCACATATACAAGGATATGAAACTTGCCACGCGTGCTTGCAGGCTGAGGGTGTAATCTATGCATATACCTAGGTCACTTGGGACCTCTTCTATTCTTAGTCCTCCCCATAGGGTGTCACTCGGTGCTTAGTGAGTTCTGGCCACTAACTCACTCCTATTAAGCCTTAGCTTACTAACTAACATAGTAACATAGCCTTCCCATAGTTTTTGTGCAAGTGAACATGTTGGATGGTCCTTGCTTGCACTATAAGAAATCCACTATGTGTACTAGGCCTCCACATAGTGCCTCAAGTCCTTAGACTTGACTAGGTCACTTGTGTACTAAGCCTCCACCCATTTAACCTACCAAGGATGCACTAGGCTTTCACTTGTACCTCAAGGCATAGCTTCACTAGCCAACAAGTGCACAAAGCCTTCATCCATGGTGCTCCCTTATCCACCATTAGTTAGTTCACACTAATGGAGTGGCAATGACCATAGCTGTACTCATTTCCTTGGTACTTTCAAATGCCAACTAGGTGCACTAAGGTTTCCATATCAAATCCTCAAATACCAAGACTCAACTAGGCTTTCAATTGTACTAAACCATGTTCCCAACTAATGGTACCCATTGTGACCATATTTTCCTTTAAAACTTGCCTTCACTTTGAGTTGAAATAACATTAAACCTAGGCCATTTTAATTGTAGTGAACGCATGGAGGTGATAGTACTCCTTCTTAGCTTTGTGTGGAACTTTGAATCACCTCAATCGGACACCCGAGCGACATGTTATGAAGAAAACAAAATCGGGTGTCAATGCTGTCACAACGACGCGTCGCCACTGTTGTCGACATGCTGCCAATTTTTGAGGTATTGGTGACACATCGTGGGAACTCATATTGAATGGTGATGCATCACCAATCCTGTGAAACATCCATAAAATCCAAAATTCCATGCCATAGATAGTCTGGGGCCTTCTAAGGCTACACAATGGCCCGAGGGACACCTAGAAATGCCACAATGCACCATTTAACCCAATTCTATGGTGTCCATAAACACTATACAAATCATCAAGTACACAAGCAATAGGCCACAATGCACCATTTAACCCAATTCTTTGGTGTCCATAAACACTGCACAAATCATTAAAAACTCACTAGTCCAACATGTCCATGACCATCCACCAACTAATGCCATCCATCAAACTAGTTGAATTTAACGAGTAAACAAGGTAGGAATTCTTAGTGTTGTGCCCAAAAGGCCAATCATGAGATGATTGTATTTTTGCATATTGAGTCATAATATTTTATTTAGGCATTAATCCAGCAATTTTGTTTGTTGTTTTGTTTCTGCGTAATGTAATAAACATAATTGTAACCCTAGAATAATGATATTCTTAAACGTCCCTAGTCTAGTATTATTGTGGAGCGGGTTGCAATAATACATAATGACTAGCATATGTGGAGACTAATATGAGATATGTAGTCTACATATGGGTACAAGTTGGAGAACTTGTGTACTCGACCGACCCACCATGAGAACACTTCATGGATCGTTATATGAGTGTCATAAGTGATTCTCATAGTGATCATGGTATATGTAGTCCTTCGACCTAAGATCATCAAGGTTCCCTACATGTGAGTCACATACTTTGATACTTTCCTTTGTTGCTCGTAACTGAGTGAACTTGAAGGAGGTCATTGGGTATGTCACATATCATGCGGAGGGATTTGTATGATCAAGATGGGATTTGTCCCTCCTATGTAACGGGAGTGATATCTTCGGGCCCCTTGATAGAGTGAGACTTAGAAAATGCATGGCCATGCTCGGATGAGTTGATATACGATATCAATGTCATCAGTTTAAGTTGGTCTACTCGGTAATCAAGAAACCAAAGATTGGGCTATACGAGAGTGACACATTCCATGTCTCGTGCTTAGTCTTGATATCTTGGACAAAGGGACAATGGCATATATCGGTGATGATCATAAAGGTTTAGTCGATTCACCGACAATCTTGTCACTTGGGTAGCAATGATGTGTTGCTAGACACCGCTCATTGCTTATGATCATAAATGTGATTTATGATCATTGCCAACGTGGCAAGAGCCTATTGGGTCGCACACATAGAGCTATTTGGATCATTAGAGTGCATGGGCTAATTATTTGGGTTATGGTTTCACTTTAATTTCGTATTAAAAATAGGCCCAAGAGTTGAGCCATTATTAAGCCTGAAATTAAATCCTAATTGGATTAGGGCTTTGAAACCCATTAGGCCTGGAAGTTGAGTCTCACTATAAATACAACTTTTAGTGAGAAATTCGCAGGTCTCCTTGCCCTAGCCTCCAAAAAGGACAGCCGCACTCTTCTCTTGCAATTCCTTGGAGGACGCAAGCTAGCACTGCGAGCGCAAGAGAAACGCATCTGCCGGGACGTGGTGGAAGCGTGGTGATCCCGAGAGGCTCGTGTGGATACCATAGAGAGCCTGAACACGTCAACTGTTCAGGTTTTGTGATTCGACTCTACAGTTGAGTGAGAGATCTCAACCGAAAATTAGGTATGAAAATTTTTGAACACCCGGTTTACCCCGTTTCACTTGGATCCTGGAGGGTTTCGGTTAAATTCTGCTGCACTGTTTGGCTCCCGAAACCCAACAGTGGTATCAGAGCTACTGGTGAAACCCTAAATCGGGATTGAGTGTTGAATCGCATGATGCTATGTGTTCGGTTGCTTTTCGGCCATGATTAATTAGATTGATTCATGATGCATGAAACTGGAACTCGTAATGAACATATGACATATATGAAGAAACGACACTAATTGGTTAATGAGATTAACCCGAAATTGATTGGTATGAGATACCTATATGGATTAGGATTCTTGCAATAGTTGCAAAAACCCTAGCTTTGTTCGGATTCGGCCTGTTCGGGCACCGAAAGTAAGGTATTTTTGGTGGCTCGAATGGAGGAGTCTCGGGTGCCTACTTGCTCAAAATAGAAGATTTCGGGCTAAGCAATTGTAAGAAAATTTTTTGCGCAGGGGGGCGCTGCCCCCCACGCCCCCCGCAAGGGCGGCTCCCCTTGACCCCGTCCGCTGACCGGTCAGCGGAACCACCGCCCACTGACCGGCCAGCGGGACCGCCGTATGCGAAGCGCCACATAAATAAAAACTGGTTAATCAACACACGAAAATTGGCATGCATCTTTGTTGAATGAGATTTGAAATGATATGCTGATTGGTGTTTGAAGCATGGTGCATGGTTATAGCCCTTGATTGGTTGTACTTGTAAATATGGCCTGCGAGTCGTGCCTTTTCTTATCACTCTCATTGTACATTCTCTTCTCACCTTACTCCCCTCGAATGTAACTCGAGGTTTCTATTATTGATGTAATGGTACATTATGGGATCATCCAAGGTGGTATGTCCAAGGATCATCCAAGGTGGTTTGTCCAAGGAGGTGACAACAAAAGGGCAACCAAGAAAGGAAGAGAAGGAGCTTGTGAAGACTCTTTTCTTTTCTTAGGCTTTTATGATATTCTCATTGGCTTGAGAATATCGCATAGTTTGGGCTATAACCATGTCATGTTTATTTCTTGTAAGCATGAGATGCATGTTTTATATTTGTATGTGATGCATGTATAAAACAACCGGAGATAACAAATTGGTGAGATCAAAAAAAAAAAATCCCTCAAACAAATATTAAGTCATTAAATGTGATGCCTTCCAAATGTTGGCACTCGTCAAGACTTTGATCAACATTAGGTGGGTTTGCCAAAGCAAAGCACCTATGTTCATCTTGGTAAGGCGCGATGGGATAATAGTGATATCCAAACTGCTAACTTTGGGTTCGACTTAACTAAGTCATCCTAATAGGATTAGGGACTTAGAGGCATAGAGTTGGGCTTAAGTTCATGAGATGAGCTTGGACAAGTGTTGTTCACCCAACTATCCAAGAGTTGCATAAGATGCAATTGGCTATCCAAGAGTTGCATAAGATGCAATTGGCAAGGAGTTGCCTACCTAAATAGCTGTAACTTGAGAGAAAAGCCAAAGCTGACTCAGGTTGTGGTCAAATATGGATCTTGGCCCACTAGAATACCTTAGCGCAAAGGTGTTCCGAAATAATATCAAGGGTGATTATTTTGAGGAAAATAGTGGGAGTATCGTTTAATAAAAGTCCTTATTAAATGAATTAAAATACATGACTCTTACACTGCATAATTACTGTTGTAGATAACCATGGCACAAAACACATCGACACTTTCGTTGCAATCGATCCTTGAGAAGGAAAAACTGAATGGGACCAACTTTCTCAAATGGTACCGAAACTTGAGGATAGTCCTCAAGCAAGAGAGAAAGGCTTATGTCCTAGAGCAGCCCATTCCAAATGAGCCTGCTGCCACTGCTCCAAGAGCTGAAAGGGATGCTCACAAGAGGCATTCTGATGATGCTTTGGATGTTGCATGCCTCATGCTTATTACCATGGAATCTGAGCTTCAGAAGCAACATGAGAACATGGGGGCGTTCGATATGATCGAACATCTCAAAATGCTTTTCCAAGAGCAAGCTAGGCATGAGAGGTTTGAGACCTCTAAGGCATTGTTTCAGTGCAAGATGTCTGAGGGAAGTCCCGTGGGTCCTCATGTGCTCAAGATGATTGGGTACATTGAGAATCTTGAGAATTTGGGATTTGCTCTTCAGAAAGAGTTGGCTATTGATGTAGTCTTGCAATCGTTGCCTGAAAGCTACAGTCAGTTCGTCATGAACTATAACATGAATGACCTTGACAAGTCCCTCCCTGAATTGCTCAACATGTTGAGAACTACTGAGCAAAACCTTAAGAAGGCTAAGCCCATTTTGATGGTTCAAAAGGGCAAGGGAAAGGGAAAAGCCAACAAGAAGAAGGATAAAGCTAATGGAAAGTCCAATGCTAATTCTTCTTCAGCTGAACTGAAACCAAAGAGTGGTGTGGCAAAGGAAGGGGAGTGCTTCCATTGTAATTGTAAGCAACCTGGACACTGGAAGCGCAATTGCAAGCTCTATCTTGAAGAACTTGCTAAGGAAAAGGGAAGTAAGACTTCCACTTCAGGTATTTTTGTTATAGAGGCTAACTTTTATACTTCCTCATCTTGGGTATTGGATACTGGATGTGGATCTCACATTTGTGCAAATGTGCAGGATCTAAGTAGAAGTAGAAGATTGGCCCGAGGTGAAGTGGACCTACGTGTTGGAAATGGAGCAAGGGTTGCTGCCTTAGCCGTAGGGACTTATGTTCTCACTTTACCTAGTGGATTAGTTTTAGAATTAGACAACTGCTACTTTGTGCCTACTATTAGTAGAAATTTGATTTCTGTTTCTTGTTTGGACAAGAAAGGTTTTTCATTTATAATAAAGGACAAATGTTGTTCTATTTATTTGAATGAAATCTTTTATGGTAGTGCTCAACTTAGCAATGGGTTGTATGTTCTAGACCTCGAAGATCCAATCTATAATGTGAATACCAAGAAGGTCAGATTAAATGATTCAAACCCGGCCTATCTCTGGCACTGTCACTTGGGCCATATAAATGAGACCCGCATATCCAAGCTCCATAAGGATGGACTCTTGGACTCATTTGATTTTGAATCATATGAGACATGTGAGTCATGTTTGTTGGGCAAGATGACCAAAGCCCCATTCACAGGGCAAAGTGAAAGGGCTAATGACTTACTAGGACTCATACATAGTGATGTATGTGGCCCTATGTCTACACAAGCTAGAGGAGGTTTCCAATACTTCATTACTTTCACTGATGACTTCAGCAGATATGGCTATGTGTATCTTATGAGACACAAGTTAGAATCCTTTGAAAAGTTCAAAGAATTCAAGAATGAAGTAGAGAATCAACTCGGGAAAAGTATCAAAGTGCTTCGATCAGATCGAGGTGGAGAGTACTTGGATCGAGAATTCCTTGACTATCTGAAGGAGTGTGGTATAGTATCACAACTCACTCCACCAGGTACACCTCAATGGAATAGTGTATCTAAAAGGAGAAATCAAACTCTGTTAGACATGGTTCGTTCTATGATGAGTCAAGCTGACCTTCCAAACTCCTTTTGGGGACATGCTCTAGAGACAGCCGCTTTTACACTAAACCGAGTTCCATCTAAATCAGTTCAAAAGACACCATATGAGATATGGAGTGGGAGGCGTCCCAATTTGTCTTTTATGAAGATTTGGGGTTGTGACGCTTATGTGAAATGTCAATCCTCTGACAAACTAGGGCCCAAATCTCAAAAATGCCTTTTTGTTGGGTATCCCAAAGAAACAAAGGGTTACTATTTCTACAATCCTTCTGAGCAAAAAGTGTTTGTTGCTCGAACTGGTGTCTTTTTTGGAGAAAGAGTTTATCTCTAAAGGAACTAGTGGGAGGAAAGTAGAACTTGAAGAAATTCAAGAACAACAAGGAGACATCGAACCTGAAATGGAACCTGAACAGACACCACAAGATGTTGTGGTTCAAGAGTCTGTTCCTGTAGCACAGAGCCCACGTAGGTCTGGTAGGATTCGGCGTGAGCCTGAGAGATATGGATTTCTCATGACTCACACTGGTGATGTGATGCTCATGGATCAGGATGAGCGCACAACCTACCAACAAGCTATGTCGGGGCCTGACTCTGAGAAGTGGCTAGTGGCCATGAAATTCGAGATGGAATCCATGTATGAAAACCAAGTATGGACTTTGGTTGACCCACCTGAAGGGGTAAAACCCATAGGGTGCAAATGGGTTTTCAAGAAGAAAACTGACATGGATGGTAATGTGATTACCTTTAAGGGACGATTGGTTGCAAAAGGTTTCAAGCAAATTCATGGTATTGACTATGATGAAACTTTTTCACCAGTTGCTATGCTTAAATCCATCTGAATTTTGTTTGCTATTGCTGCACACTATGATTATGAGATATGGCAAATGGATGTCAAAACTGCATTCCTAAATGGAAAGCTACTTGAGGATGTGTACATGACACAACCTGAGGGTTTTGTCACTCCTGAGAATGCCAATAAAGTGTGCAAGTTGCAAAGGTCCATTTATGGACTAAAGCAAGCTTCTCGATGTTGGAATCTTCGTTTTGATGATGCAATCAAAGAGTTTGGTTTTATCAAAAATGAAGATGAACCTTGTGTCTACAAGAAGGTTAGTGGGAGCGCTATTGTCTTCTTGGTGTTGTATGTAGATGACATACTACTCATCGGGAATGACATTCCTGAGCTACAGTCTGTGAAGACTTGGCTAAGGAAATGTTTCTCTATGAAGGACTTGGGTGAAGCAGCCTATGTGTTAGGCATCAGGATCTATAGAGATAGATCTAGAAAGCTTCTTGGCCTAAGTCAAAGTACATATATTGACAAGGTGCTAAAGAGGTTTAGCATGCAAGATTCCAAGAAAGGATTCTTGCCCATGTCACATGCTATAACTCTTTCTAGATCTCAGTGTCCAAGTACACCTGAGGAGAGAGAGCGCATGAGTAAGATTCCATATGCCTCAGCAATTAGATCTATCATGTATGCCATGATATGTACTCGTCCCGATGTCTCATATGCTTTGAGCATGACGAGTAGGTACCAATCGAACCCCGGTGAGAGTCATTGGACAACTGTTAAAAACATCCTTAAGTACTTACGAAGGACTAAGGATGCATTCTTGGTCTTTGGAGGTGAAGATGAGCTCATTGTAAGGGGTTACACCGATGCAAGCTTCCAATCCGATAAGGATGATTTTAGATCGCAATCTGGTTATGTGTTTTGTATTGGTGGTGGTGCTGTGAGCTGGAAGAGTTCAAAGCAAGAGACAGTAGCTGACTCTACAACAGAATCTGAGTACATTGCCGCCTCTGATGCTGCGAAGGAGGCAGTTTGGATCAAGAAGTTCATCACTGAACTTGGAGTGGTTCCAAGCATTGCCGACCCGATAGAGCTCTATTGTGACAACAATGGAGCAATCGCACAGGCTAAGGAACCTCGATCTCACCAGCAATCCAAACACATACTCCGACGCTATCATCTCATTAGGGAGATCATCGAGAGGGGTGATGTAAGGATATGTAGGACTTCGACAGACAGCAACATTGCTGATCCACTGACAAAGCCCCTTACGCAACAGAAGCATGATAGCCATTCTAGGTCCATCGGTATTAGATACATGGATGATTGGCTTTTAGTGCAAGTGGGAGATTGTTAGTGTTGTGCCCAAAAAGCCAATCATGAGATTATTGTATTTTTGCACATTGAGTCATGATATTTTATTTAGGCTTTAATCCGGCAATTTTGATTGTTGTTTTGTTTCTGTGTAACGTAATAAACATAATTGTAACCCTAGAATAATGATATTTTTAAACATCCCTAGTCTAGTATTATTGTGGAGCGGGTTGCAATAATACATAATGACTAGCATATATGGAGACTAATATGAGATATGTAGTCTCCATATGGGTGCAAGTTGGAGAACTTGTGTACTGGACCGACCCACCATGAGAACACTTCATGGATTGTTATATGAGTGTCATAAGTGATTCTCATAGTGATCATGGTATATGTAGTCCTTCGACCTAAGATCATCAAGGTTCCCTACATGTGAGTCACATACTTTGATACTTTCCTTTGTTGCTCGTAACTGAGTGAACTTGAAGGAGGTCATTGGGTATGTCACATATCATGCGGAGGGATTTGTATGATCAAGATGGGATTTGTCCCTCCTATGTAACGGGAGTGATATCTTCGGGCCCCTTGATAGAGTAAGACTTAGAAAAATGCATGGACATGCTCGGATGAGTTGATATACGATATCAATGTCATCAGTTTAAGTTGGTCTACTCAGTAATCAAGAAACCAAAGATTGAGCTATACGAGAGTGACACATTCCATGTCTCATGCTTAGTCTTGATATCTTGGACAAAGGGACAATGGCATATATCGGTGATGATCATAAAGGTTTAGTCGAATCACCGACAATCTTGTCACTTAGGTAGCAATGATGTGTTGCTAGACACCGCTCATTGCTTATGATCATAAATGTGATTTATGATCATTGCCAACGTGGTAAGAGCCTATTGGGTCGCACACATAGAGCTATTTGGATCATTAGAGTGCATGGGCTAATTATTTGGGTTATGGTTTCACTTTAATTTCGTATTAATAATGGGCCAAGGAGTTGAGCCATTATTAAGCCCGAAATTAAATCCTAATTGGATTAGGGTTTTGAAACCCATTAGGCCTGGAAGTTGAGTCTCACTATAAATACAACTTTTAACTGAGAAATTCGCAGGTCTCCTTGCCCTAGCCTCCCAAAAGGACAGCCGCACTCTTCTCTTGCAATTCCTTGGAGGACGCAAGCTAGCACTGCGAGCGCAAAAGAAACACATCTGCCGGGACGTGGTGTAAGCGTGGTGATCCCGAGAGGCTCGTGTGGCTAGCATAGAGAGCCTGAACACGTAAACTATTCAGGTCTTGTGATTGGACTCTACAGTTGAGTGAGAGATCTCAACCGAAAATTAGGTATGAAATTTTCGAACACCCGGTTTACCCCGTTTCACTTGGATCCTGGAAGGTTTCGGTTAAATTCCGCTGCGCTGTTTGGCTCCCAAAACCCTACAGGAATAACATCAAATATGCTCGAATCATAAATCCCTTATATAAATTATATAAGAATTAGCAATAATCAACCACCAAAAGCTTCAAGCTTTAAGCACAAGGCTCCACTAACATTTCCTATGGTTCCAAGAAAATTCAACATACAAGGCACTAATATTAAGCTCAACCAAGCTAAACCCAAGCTCATGGAAGGTCATGAAACCAAGAACAATCAAAGAACAACAAATCTCATCCAAATTTAGAGCTTACCTAGCCCAAAAGTATGATTTTGAGCTCAAACCAAGCAACCCATGCAAAAACAAGCTCTTTTTCCACTAGGGTTCTTTACGAAACTTCAATTTTCATGAAGAGTTGATGTTTTGGGTGAGATTTGGCAATTGAATTTGAGAGAAGGAGGAGAGCTATGGGTTCATGAGGAGGAAGAAGTGAATAGTGGCTGCCAAATTGTTCTAAAATGGCTTAAATAGCCAAATTCTCACTTAAGGCCTTCAACTTCATTAATTTTGCCAGAAAGACTCCCTGCTCAAATAGTGCCATAAGACTTGGCAATTTAGTGCAACTCATTGGTTTCTTGTCACTTAGGTCCAAAGGATCAACTTACGAGCTTAAATTCCAAACTTATCACCTTGGGGTACAAAATGACCATTTTGCCTTTAGTGACACTTAGGTGCAAAATTAAACTAGGAACCATTTATCCTTTAGATAACTTACCTGATCTTGCTAATTTACCTTTAATCAAGGCATTTAAACTACGGATTTATGAACTTACCATACCCACTGAGCATTCCGCTAGGAGGGCTATAACATTCTCCCCACGTTAGAGAATTTGGTCCTCCAAAGTCAATCTTCCCACCTTAAATCATTATACTAGGATACGGTGCCCACGCATCCCAAACAATTACCAATGGTTGTCAGTCACAACAGCCCAATTGTCATATAACTAGCTGACCCATCTGCTAATGCCCTTTGGGCACTTGGGTTGGGCCTTGTCTCATATAGGTACTATGGCTAATGCAATCCTTTGTACTCACTCCCAACCACAATCTTATTGTTGTTTCTTAATGTTGTGCCTAAAAGCCAATCATGAGATGATTGTGTTTTGTACATTGAGTCATGATATTTTATTAAAGCATTAATCCAATAATTATGTTTGTTGTTTTGTTTATGCGTAATGTAATAAACATAATTATAACCCTACAATAATGATATTCTTAAATTTCCCTGGTCTAGTATTATTGTGTAGTGGGTTACAATCACACATAACAACTAGCATAAATGAAGCCTAATATAAGATATGTAGTCTATATATGGGTACAAGTTGGAGAACTTGTCTACTGGACCGACCCACCACGAGAATGCTACATGGATCATTATGTGAGTGTTATACGTGATTCTCATAGTGATCATGGTATATGTAGTCCTTTGACCTAAGGTAATCAAGCTTCCCTACATGTGAATCACATACTTTGATACTTCCCTTTGTTGCTCGTAACTGAGTGAACTTGAAGGAGGTCATTGGGTATGTCACATATCATGAGGAGGGTTTTGTATGATCAAGATGGGTTTTGTCCCTCCTATGTAACAGTAGTGATATCTTCGGGCCCCTTGATAGAGTAAGACTAAGAAAATACATGGCTATGCTCGGATGAGTTGATATATGATATCAATGTCATTAGTTTAAGTTAGTCTACTCAGTAATCGAGAAACCAAAGGTTGCGCTATATGAGGTGACACATGGCATATACGGATAATGATCATAAAGGTTTAGTTAAATCATCGACAATCTTGTCACTTGGGTAGCAATGGTGTGGTTCTAGACACCGTTAATTGCTTATGACCGTAAATGTGATTTATGATCATTGCCAATGTGGTAAAAGCCTATTGGGTCACACACATAAAGCCTATTTGGATTATTTGAGTGCGTGGGCTAATTTATTTAGGTTATGGTTTCATGATAATTTCGTGTTAATAATTGGCCTAAAGGCTGAGCCATTATTAAGCCCAAAATTAAAGCCTAATTGGGTTAGGGCTTTGAAACCCAATAGGCTTGGAACTAGAGTCTTACTATAAATACATCATATAGTTAGAAATTCACAGCTTTTTCCCTAGCCTCAAAAAAGTGAAAGTCGTACTCTTTTCTTGCTATTCCTTGGATGACACAACCTAGCACTGCGAGCGCAAGAGAAATGTATCTACCGGGACGTGGTGGACGCATAGTGATCCCGAAAGGCTTGTGTGGATACTATAGAGAGCTTGAACACATCAACTATTTAGGTTTTGTGATTCGACTAAACAGTTAGGGGAAAGATCTCAACTGAAATTAGGTATGAAAATTTTGAACACCTGATTTACACTATTTCATTTGGATCCTGGAGGGTTTCCGTTATATTTCGCTGTGCTTGTTTGGCTCCCAAAACCTTACATTGTTCACTATCCTCTCTACCTTAGTGTGACCTTACTCAGTTTGAAACACATTAATACAATGTTGTTCTCGATGGCCTCTCTGTACCTTTAACACACAGTACTACTAAAGTAGAGCTAACTACTCCAAGCTTCCCCAACAAGTCCAGTGATCAAGAAACCTCTATGCTGAGTCTTCCAGTGTAAGATAGCTTAACAAGCTTTTAAACGCCTGTCCACTACCTTTGCACTATTAGGGTTTTATTGAAACTTCAGCACCAACAGACTTCCTTCATTCACTCCTCTGTGCTAGAACCGACTAGTGCAAGCTAACTTAACAAGTTAAACTTGTCCGTTAACACTCACACTAAAAAGAGTTCCACTTTTGGTTCGACACCCAATGCCAAATACCACATCCCTTAGTGTAAGCTAGCTTAAAAACTATATAAGTTGTCAAGTAACTCTTACACAGTCAATTCCTTGCTCTAGGTCTAGTACCCAACAACTCCTAACCTTTAGTAGACTAAGTGTGCCACTAGTGTTCTATAAGCTTGACATATATTCGACCAGCACCTTTAAGACATACTTTGCTCAAAGCTCCACTATACTATAGGGCTTTTTGAATGAATGAACTACTGAGTGTTGCAAGTCCTAGCCCACCCTATAGTATGAGTCTTCAAATGCTCCCATTGGATGTCCTTTACACATTAAGTATACCGGTGCGCTAGGCAAGATACCCATACACCACCCAAGCATCATCATTCTATTGTTTTCGCTACTCTTGAGCCTCTTACACCCCCACATGTCCATAAGAGAAAATCTCTCTGGCATGAGTGCCGAGACCTCCAAGCAGCTAGCAGCCTTTTGGGCCTTATCTGTATCTTCTCAGATCAGGCCACCCAGCACTCAGCAATTTAAGTATCAAGAGGCTACCCAAGTTGAAAGTTTTGATGCTTCAGCTGCACCACTTGGAGTATCCTAGGTGCCCGAAGCCTACACACTCAATCTCTTCTCTTTTTTGTACTCTGAGCACAATACCCTACACACACTGGATTAGCTCCTTGGCTGTGTCTTTGGTACACTTGCTCCTCAACCACCAACACTTGCCTCATGTCTTGAGTACTTATAAGGGTCTTAGTAGAGTTGCAACGTGCTACTCAATCTTAGGCCAACCTAGGCATCCTTGGCTAGGTAGCCAACTAGGCACTTCGGCCCATTCACTAGCCTCTAATGTGCCTTCCATTCTTACTTGACTTTTTTATCACTTAACTATGGTTACAAAGAACCATCTCCACCCTCAATATTCAAATACCACACCATGACTACACTGTGTCATCCATGTGTCGAAGCAATAAATTTTCTTCGTGATGCCCAGCAGTATCTTCGTCAGGTGACATTATAACTTCGAGAGGGACTTCCTAAAAGGAAGAACGTTTGGAGCAAAGGTTTCCCAGAGAAGTGTGCCTGAAATGCTCAGAAAAAGGGTTAGGAGGTCCTCGGAGTATTTTTCTGGGGAGGAGCCTCCGACGCCCAAGTCAGTGTCTTGAAGGGAGATGGAGGAGGAACACTAAGGGGTTAGAAGGCCTTGCCTGCTTGTGTTTTCTTCGGGGGAGAGGGTCGGATCCCTTGCCAGGGTCTGTTTCCTGGTATTTATAGGAGTGCCCAGCCCCTACAGACCATGACACGTGTTCGGTCGGATGCTTTCTGTACCTTTGGGCGTAGGGGACAAGTAGCCGTTTATAGGCCCCTTGAGTGTTGGACTGAGACAGGTTTTGACAGGACTCGAACGGCGTCGGCGCGTCAGATAGCCATTTGAGGTGGCATGTAACACCTGTGGGCAACATGTCAGAGGCTCCATAAATGCTCATCCGTACTCCCGAGGTCCTCTGGGCGAGGCCGTTCTTTGGTACTGATGCCCTTCTTCGAGAATTATGCCCGTAGTTCAAGGATTTCCCTGGTTCGGGGGTTCCGCCTTCAGGGAGAGTCTCTCCTGCTTGCAATAATTGGTTCTTTATTCTTGAAGATGATCTGTTTGGTCCCCGCGGGGAGCCAGCAACATCTTTGAAATTCCTGACATTCTAGGCGAAGTCCTGAGTTCGAGGTGTTTGACTTCGCCTATTCCGAGGTTAGTGATAGCGCTTCCTTCGGATGACGCCAGGTTTCCCGGCCACGCTTTTGGCAGGAAGCATGTATTTGAGAAAGGTGATAGCCCTTCGGCTATCACAGGTGTCACACCTCACTCAGGCCCTGGCCCATAAGTTCCAAGGTTTAACTCCCAAACCCACTTTAACACTAAAGTCTTCAATTCGGCCAAACAAGCAATGGAAACCTTAAGTCTTATCTTCTCAAGGTGAGAAGCCTGAGAGGTGGCCCAGGAGGCTTTTAAACAACCCAACAGTTACTTGCAGCAAAAGCAAGGCCCAATACCACTAACTTGCACAACAAGCACAGCTTTAATTGATTACTTGCATCTCAAGCAAGGCAACACTTAATGGAGTTTTAAGTGCATAATTGGTGTGCAATCATGTGTGCTACTTATATGACAACCAAGAAGCCACATTATTGGTTTAGATTTTGAAAACCACAAGTTACTATGCACATGATGCTCTCGGCCAACACACAAACATATAGTAGTGCACCACATTTCCATAAGTTTTGGCTCATAACTATTCACATAAAAGTGCCAAACATTGGCCCAAAACATTCAACATCCAAGTACAGGCATATTGCCATCCTTAAGTCATGCATAACTTGGCATACAAACCCAACAAAACCAACACAAGTCTAGGCACCAAGGACTACATATATGTACACAAAAGAGTAGTCTACCTAGTGTCCAACATGGCTACATGCCATAAATCCTAAAAGCTAAACATGCCAAGTTATTACATACCAAGACCACTAGTGGTCAAACATAACCTTAAGTATGCCATACAAAAGTACACACTGCAGCACCAACCCAATAGCCTGATTCATTGTCATGAAAGAAAATACTATGATCAAAGCCACAGTCCAAGTATCCATAGCCCTCCTAGATAAGTCTCCAACGACAGCCTGCAAACTTAGCTCATAAGTCTCGGCCAACCATATATATAAGACTTGTAATGAACCGAAAATGATAAGCCAAGCACACATTGGCACATACCTTGGAAACTAAGCAAATTAGTGCAAAACACAAGAAACAAGCAAGCTAGCACTACTCAGGCCGAATATCCTTGCCTGAAATAAAAGGATGGGCAGTGAGTATAACTCAGTAGGATTCACTTATATACATATACAACTCAAATTGAGTCTATTTAGTTAAGCAGAGTAATCACTCAAAGCTTAACCTTCCAACTTCTAGCTTTGCCTACAAAACAAACATAAAGACAAAGAAACCAAGCATATACATACTATAGTATCATAAGTGGGTTAGCAAGCACATGGAAACACCAAAGCACACAAGTACACACACACACTCCACATTGTTGCTCTCGGCCTTAATAAACCATACATGTACCCATGTGCACAATGCACACAAACCACCATCAAACAACCTACTTCCACTTAGAGCTCCAAAATGCCAAGCAAATAGCCACATTTACTTGCATTTCTAGTACATGTACACTAGTCAATTAGCTAATCAACAACTCAACCAAGTGAAAACTTTAAAGCCCATCAAGCAACTACGGTCATTTGGCAAATTTTAACCATCATTTAGCCACTCTAAACACTTAACCATGCTATATATTACCAAGCAATATCAAGTGCCAGTGAACCCTACCTCAATAGCTCTCGGTCACAACCAAGCTTCAAGTGCCCAAGTGTTCCTCAATCACAATGCCTACCATAACAACACATAGGCATCATCAACACATACTCATGGACTAATTACCATGATTTCAATGAAGAACACTACAATACACAAGCTTAAGCTCTCGGCCAAAAATGCCCAATTCTATATATATGTGCTACCCATCAATTAACTCAATACATGATCAACAACCATCATCAAATGAAGCTTGTTCATGGCACATTTACCATGTAATCAAGTGAACAACACCTAATTACACTAATCCAAGCTTTCGGCCACATTGCCCATTTCACACAATAGTGTTCTTTACCAAACTAGCCCATTACATAAACACCTAATCATCAATGATCAATATTTATGGCACCAATACCATATAATCAAGTAATGAGCACCAATTTACTCTACTTCAAGCCCTCGGCCATAATGCCCTTTTTCACATAACAATGTTCTTCATCAATTTAGTTCATCATATAATCACCAATAATCATTTCTCATGGCATCATTACCATGTATTCAAGTAATGGACATCAAATTATACTACTTCAAGCCCTCGGCCATAAAGCCCAACTTCACACACTAATGTTCTTCATCATTCTAATCCAACATATGATCATCTACTCATCACTAAACAATGTTCATGGCACTAATACCATGTAATCAAATGAGGAACACACAATTACCTCAAAATGCACCTTTCGGCCAAACTCCAACTTGCTCAACTTGATGTTCTTCACTCAAACTTGCCTAGCACAAGAACAAATAGGCAACAACAACACTTAGTCATGGATTAATTTCCATGGAAATGAAGAAGAACATCAAGTTCATTCATCCAACACATTTGGCCAACATTCCACTTCCAAACCGAAACATTTCTTGCTCAATTAGCTTAACTCATCATCAATTGAGCACTTAAACTCTTCATTCGTGGAACAATTACCATGTATTCAAGAGGACTCACGAAATACCTTGGAACCCTAGCTTGAATAATCTTAGTCTTCCTTGAATCTCCAAGAACTAAGCTTGATTCCAAGCAAGCAAAGGCCGAAACCAAGTCTCCTAGCTTGTTTCCTTCAAATGCTTGCAAGATTAGCTTGATTTCAAGAAGAAATTTGGATGAACACTCATGGAAGAGCTCTCAGCCATAAGGAACAATGAAACCCAAAAATGAACCAAGTGAATGGCCTTAGTTAGTTTCGGTCGAAAGACTTATGTCTTTAGTTAGCTAAAATGCCAACTTTTACTTCCATTCCTTTGCATGGTGTAATGTAGCCCTTAACTCCACATGTATGCAAGACCGCCACTAAAACATGTGTCTAGTATGTCATTCAAGTCACCCCTTGGCCCATAATGCCAAGCATAAGACAACACAAGTACCAAGGCATTATAATCACCCTTGTATAACCGGCCATATAACTAGACAAAACAACTAGTTAGTTTAACTAGTAACTAGTGAATAGTACTTTAGTGGTAGACAAGATTTTGACTAGTAATCATTGTTGTCTCCCACAATTTGGCTTAGTATGGCACTAGTCACCTTAAAAACTTGCATGGCCGAATATGCCAACTTTAAAGTTTGTAGTTTTAATTGTACCACTCATCTAAGTGTACAATTTGATCCCCATTCTCTGTTTTCTGTCAGCTTTCCCATAGTCCAGAAAAAATTCTTTCTTCCCTCTTACGCCATTACTAGGCTGCCTCGTTCTAGCCATTATGCTTTTTCAAACCATAGTAAGGAGGTTACCGTTTTCCGAGCCCAGCTGAAGGCCGGTCTTCGGTATCCTCCCCCGAAGATGGTGTGCGAGTTCTGCAAATTTCATGGCATTGCTGTGAACCAGCTTCCCCCGAACTCGTTCTGCTATTTTAACGCCTACCTCTGCATGTGTGGCGTCTTCGGGATAGAACCCCATTTCATAATCTTTATGCAGTACTACAAGCTCTCTGTGGTCCCGAAGGGTGGCTTCTATTTCATGCTACCTCGGGGATCCGGGAGCAAGAAATTCATGTTCACCTTCGCCACTAAGGATAGCTGGCGGGGGTGGCAACTGGCGGGGGTGGCAACAGAAGTTCTTCTTCCTGAAGATGGACGAGGCCTGGTCGTACGTTCTGACCAAATGGGCTCAGGGAACACTGGATGTGGACGTTGTTGATCCGAGGATGCTGCTGACCCCAGAGTTGGCTCCCGTGTTCGCGGATTTCGACGCCCGCATTCGGGCTGTCTCTGACTGGGATCCCGAGGTCGCTCCGCGCGCCCTTTACCCTTTTCCAATCAACTGGAAGTTGATGACCGAAGAGGTCCTTCGGGAACTTAAAGGTGGTAAAGGAGCACAAGACTGACCTCAAGATGCCAGCTCCTGCCATCGCCGGGAAGGATTCCTGGTTGGTCAAGCTTCTTAAGGAGGAGATTTCTTTCGAAACGCTTGTCCGAAAGTGAGTTATCTTCTACTCCTTTGCTGTTTTTTCCTCGGACTTACGCTGATGTTTCTCTCCTTTTTCAGAGATGGGCGACGGGACACTGCCGCCTATTACAAGTCCCTCTTCTCCGGCCAAGTGGAGAAGGACGATCAGACGAAGAAGGCGGCTTCCCGAAGGCGGAAGTCTATTGGCGCGGGTCCTCCT
The DNA here is from genome assembly GCA_005392925.1 of Aquilaria sinensis. Lineage (NCBI taxonomy): Eukaryota > Viridiplantae > Streptophyta > Magnoliopsida > Malvales > Thymelaeaceae > Aquilaria > Aquilaria sinensis. The sequence continues at coordinate 124,151 of SMDT01000704.1, forward strand.
TCGAGGAAACGGGCAAAGAGAGCTGCTCAGGTTCCTCTAGAAGAAATTTCCGAGGAGACTGCCGAGGAGCCTGGGACAGCCGAAATTCCCGGCGCCTGAGGCTGCTGCTTCCGAGGTCCCTTCAACCGACGTCCCTCCTCAAAGTCCTACTGCGTCGCAGGCCCTCCTTGATGTAGTGGTAGAAGTACCTTCTGCCGAAGGAGCGGCGCAAGGCGGAAGGGCAAGGGCATTTCGACCGAGGAGGCCGAGGACTCCGAGGACGATGTTGTCGAGGTCCCGCCAGGTTTGTTTCCAGACAAAGTGTACTTCCTTTGTTTTTTAAGAAGTGTACTTCCTTTTGTTTTTTCTTTGGAATTGCCTTTATCTCTGACCTGCTTCTCTTTTTTGCCCTGCAGGGGAGTTGACTTACCCGAACTGACTGGGCGGCCGAACATGCTCGGAAGGCGAGGCCCTTCCGCGACGCCAAAGTCCCGCAAGGGAAGATACCGAAGGAGCCTTTCTGGACATTCACGGAGGACATGAACTTGTACTCCGGGGACTGTCCTGAAATGGCCAAGCAGATTGGAGGACAGGGGGTGCTTGTACCGAGGCCTCCTTCAAATGGCGAAGGAAATTTCGAAGGGGGTGCTTAGAGGCCTCCTTCAAGGCTATAGCGGCGGCCCATCCGAGGGATAACACCTCGCCGCGAAAGATCACCGAGCATGCTGCTCAGGTATATCCTTCACAGCTCTTCCCCTTCAATTTTATTTCCTAAGTGTTCGGCTCTTACTGACCTTGCGTTTTATCTTCTTTGCAGCTGCTGGGGTACGCCGGCTTTCTCCGAGTTCGGGTAGCCAGGCAGACGGCATTCCGAGCTTCGGCCTTAGAGGCCCTAGAAAAGGCGAAAGCGACGTGCTCGGAAATTGACCGCCAAGAACCAGCAGCTGGCAGATGCTGCGAAGGAGGAAGTGCTGCCACCCTTCGGGAGGAGTTCCGGAAGGAAAAAGAAGGAAGTCTTGATGGCGGCGGACTCCTCCCAGGAAGATTGCCGACCTCCGTAATGACGTGGCGGGGCTGCGTGCTGCAAACCAAGACCTTCTCCAAGACAAGGCAAAAAAAGAGAATATCATAGTCACGCTCTTGTCTGAGAAGAAAGCCCTTCAAGCCGAGGTCCAGTCTTTGAAGAAGGAGCCGAAGGGGGAGGAGCGGATAAAGGTGCTGGAAGAGGAGGTCGGGGATCTGAAGGACGAGCTTGACGACCTTGAGCTTAAGAAGAACAAGTCTGATCAAATGAACAAGGTCGCGTTTCAGGACGGCTTCTGCCTCGCTCGGCACCAGGTTCTCCAGAGGTTCCCAGGTCTGGACCTCTTTTTTCTAGAGGGTCTAAACATTCCTGGGGGACCTCGGTGGAAATGGTCCAAGATCGAACATCTGAAGCTTCCTCCAATTCCAGCGCGGAAGGTGGTGGAAAAAGGTGGACAAACGAGTGGCTCTCAGGACGCCGCGAACCCTTAGGCTTTTTTTAGGGCCCCTTTTCCTTTTCCTTTTTCTATTCTTTGTACTCTTTCTTCGGGCACTTCGTTCTTTGTAAGGCAGCTTTGCTCTTAATGAAGATTTTTTGTTTTTGGCTAAGTGTTTTTCTTCAAGTTTCTTTATTTCCATTGTCCCGAACACGTTCGCTCAAGAGACTTCGGAAAACCTTGCGATCAAAGAAACTTTTTTACCTTCCTTTGTCCTGAGTGCGTTTTACTCGAGAGACATTCTAGAAAGTCTGAGAAAATTTGACTAAGTCTTTTTGCAGGCTTTTGCATTTCCAATTTTTCCCGAACATGATTGCTCAAGGGACTTCGGAAAACCTTCAGTCAAATTTTTGTTTTTCCAGGTGTCCCGAGCATTTTTGTTTTTCCAGGTGTCAAGCATATTTGCTCAAGAGTTCGGAAAACCTTCCGCGAGATTTTTCACTTCCCATTTTCCCATTTTCCCGAGCACGTTCGCTCAAGGGAGCTCAGGAAATTATCTCTGCGCTGGCTACGGCGAGTACTTCTGCGATATTTTTGTTTTCCATCTTTCCCGAGCGTGGCGGCTCAAGGGACTTTGGAAAGCCATATCTACGCTTTATCATGGCGAGCGTCTTGCGCGGAATTTTGTTCATTTCTGTACTTAAGGAATTTTCTCAAGATACTACTGTACTTAGAACATTTTTTGTACAACATACCTCTTCCGCTCAACCTTACGCGTAGAATTTTTTCAAGGCGTCTGAGTGCCAAGTATTCTTCAATTCTACGCCTTCGGCGTCGCCAAGCTTGTACACGCCTTTTCGTACTTCGGCGAGAACCAGATAAGGGTCCTTCCCAGTTTGCGCGAAGTACGCCATGGGATGGCCTTCGGGGTGCAAAGTCAGGCCTTTCGGAGAACGAGGTCTCCCTTCTTGATTTCTTTTGGCCTGGCTCCGTAAGTTTATAGCCGCGGCCACTCTTTGCTGGGAAGCTTTTCTTCTCAGCTTCGGCTATTTCTCTGTGTTCGGGCCGACGAAGATCGAGATTGGTTCTCAGGCCGAGGTCGTTACCACCTTCATCAAATACTTGCACCCGTACTGAAGGTTGAACTATCTCTACTGGGATAATGGCCTCTGTTCCGAAGACGAGTGAGAAAGGGAGAGTCTCCCCTGTGGCTCTTCGGGGCGTCGTTCGGTAGCTCCATAATACACTTTGGAGTTCTCCTGGCCATTTCCCCTTTGGCTTCCCCCAGTCTCTTTTTCAGGCCATCTTTTATGGTCCTGTTCGATACTTCCACCTGCCCGTTGCTTTGGGGGTGAGCTACTGGGGCGAAGTGCATCTTTATTCCGAGGTCGGCTGATGAATTCTTGGAATCCTTTGTCTATGAACTTGGGATCCATTATCAGCTACTAGTACCCTCGGTATGCCGAATCTGCATACGATGTTCTTCCATACGAACTTCTGCACTTCTTTTGCCGAGATAGTTGCTAGTGGTTCTGCCTCTACCCATTTTGAGAAATAGTCCACTGCTACCACGCAGAATTTCACGCCTCCGGGTGCTGTGGGGAGTGGCCCAATAAGGTCTATACCCCAGACTGCGAAGGGCCAAGGATAGTCTGCCGAAGTTACCATTTCCGAGGGTGTCCTCTGGATTTTTGCATGTCTCTGGCAGCTACCGCATTTCCGGACGAACTGTCTTGCGTCCTTTCTCAGGGTAGGCCAGAAGTATCCTTGGCGAAGTATCACTGCTGCAAGGGCATCAGTTCCAATGTGTGAACCACACATGCCTTCGTGGACCTCTTCAAGGATCCATTTCAGTATCCTCTTCAGCCACGCATCTCTTGCAGCGGATTCGCATATCCCTGTTGGTATAACTCTTCGCCAATCAGGAAGAATCTTCCGGAGTGTCTTCGCAGTCTTACAGCATCGCCGGGGTCTTCGGGGAGCAAATTCTCTGCGAGGTATCTTTTTATTGGATCTTTCCACCCTGTTCCCGAGGTCATCATGCTCAGCACTGAGATGCTCGGATGGTCTAGCACCTCGGTGTATGTTTTTGACTTTTGCCAAGCAATCTGCCTCAGTGTTATTCCGCCGAGGTACATTTTCGATCCGTACGGTGTCAAACTCTTGGATGAGCTTTGCTACCAGCTCATGGTATTTTGCCAAGATTGGGTCCTTCGCCCCATAATCTCCTGCCGTCTGCCGAACTACCAGCTGGGAATCGCTGTGAGCCTTTAAGTTTCTCACGCCAATCTTTCTGGCCAAGCGTAATCCCGCTATGAATGGCTTCATACTCAGCTATATTGTTGGTGATGTTGAAGCTGAACTTGATAGCCTTCATTACCTCCAGGCCTTCAGGGCCCCTGATGAATGTACTCCAGCTCCCTTGGTGTTCGGGCCCTGAGGCTCCGTCTTTGTGCAAGGTCCATTCTGGCTCACCCTCTTTTGGATCTGAATGGCTCTCCTCAGTGGTGGGTATTTCGGCGATAAAATCTGCCAGTGCTTGGGCTTTTATGGCCTTCCGAGGCTCATACGTGATTTCGTGCTTGCGCCCAACTCTATGCACCACTTGGAGAGCCTTCCCGAATGATCAACTCTCTTCATGACATCCCGTAGTGGCAGACTACTTCGGACGATGATGGGCTGAGCCTGAAAGTATGGCCGCAGCCTTCTCACTGCAAGCACTAAGGCATATATAGCTTTTTAAAGCAAAGGGTACCTGACTCCGGTGCCATGCAGGGACTTGCTGACATAGTAGACCGGCCATTGCTTTGGCCCTTCTTCTTTCACAAGGACCGAGCTCACAGCTTTTTCTGTGACGGCGAGGTAGAGTACGAGGGGCTCTTCCTCCCGAGGTTGTCGCAGAGTCGGCAGGCTGGCCAGGTAGACTTTGAGTTCTTCCCAGGCCTTTCGGCAATCTTCATCCCAAGGAAGATCATTCCTTCCGAGGTCGCACCTTCCATCTTTGCTGCCTTTGTGAGGACTTTGAAGAAGGGTCGACACCTATCTTCGTACCTGGAAATAAACCTGCTCAGAGAGGTTATTCTTCCGGTGAGTCTCTGCACGTCTTTGACTGTGGTAGGAGTTCGGAATCCAAGCAGAGCCTTAATCTTCTCGGGGTTTAGCCTCGATGCCTCTTTCGGATACCATGTACCCAAGGAATTTTCCCGAGGTCACCCCGAAGATGCACTTCTCAGGATTTAGGCGGATCCCGAAGGCTCTGAGCTTTTTGGAAGGTTTCCTCTAAATCTGCAACGTGGTAGCCAGGGCAGCTTGCTCTTGACTATCATATCATCAACATACACCTCCATGTTTCTCCCCATTTGGTCTTTGAAGACCTTGTTCATCAACCTCTGGTAGGGTGGCTCCTTGCATTTTTTAGCCCGAAGGGCATCCTGATATAGTAATATGTTCCTCCCTCGGTGAATGAAGGCAGTCTTCTCTTCATCTTCGGGGTTCATCCTTATCTGATGGTAGCTACTGAAGGCATCTAGGAAACTTAGGAGCCCATACTCAACAGTTGCATCTTACCAGTTGATCTATTGGCGGCAGAGGGTATGAGTCTTTCGGGCAAGCATCGTTCAAGTTTCTGAAGTCGATGCACATCCGGAGTTTTGCTGCTACCTTCTTTCGTGGCAATGACCATGTTGCTCAACCATTCGGGGTACTTGACCTCCCTGATAACTTCAGCATCTAGGAGAGATGCTGGACTTCGGTTTCGACAAAGTTGCTTTTGTGGGATGAGATGCTTTGTTTCTTTTGCCAGACAGGCCTTGCTTCCGGGCTTACTTTGAGGCTGTGCAGTATTATGCCAGGGTTTATCCCCGGCATATCTTTTGGCGAGTAGGCAAACAGATCCTTTATTTTCTAGCAGAAAAGGATACAAGATTTTCCTTGTCACCTTCGGCCAAGCTCTTCCCTATTCGGGTAGATTGACCTGGGACAAGCTCTACTGCTTCCGTTTCTGCTTTGGCGAGATCTTCTTCTTTGCCTTTTTCTAGCGCCTTTGCCTCCATCGTTTGCGCGAGGTTGCTCGCCGGAGCTTTTCGTTTTTTTACAAACACCTTTCTTACCTCGGCTTGGTCTAGGAAGACCTCTGCATCTCCATCCTTGGTCGCGAATGTGACAGTCAAGTACTTCACATCAGGGCGAATATGCAGGTTCCCCATTGTCTGTCTTCCAAGGATGGCGTTGTACGAGGATGGGACGTCCATGACGATGAACCTCGCCATTGTGGAGGCGTACAACTTCAGCTGCTCCGTCTACCGAAGTCCCTTTCATCATCAGTGGGAGGTCGATCCATCCGAGGAATGGGCAGTTCGGATGGTCCAACCCCGAAAAGGTGGGCGAGGTGACAGGCTTTAGTTCGCTGCTGGAGATGCCCAAGCTCGACAGCAGGTGTGAGAATAGGACGTCAGCTTTTAAGCCATCATCAAGCAACACTCTTTTCGACGTCCTCAGTTCCCTATCCTTGCCGTGATCAGCAGCGGATCATCGTGGGGGAAGACGACGGTGGAGCTATCTTTGCGAGCCAGTTTCTTTGATGGACTTTGATACTCCATGACTGCAATTTCTCTGGCTTTCCGCTTTCTTTCCGAGGATGGTAGCCCCGTGATGATGGTTTGGATAACCCCTGCTAGAGGTGGAGGGCGCGTTTTTGGACTTCGGTTTCTTCCGCCTGTCGGAGTCATAAGTCCTCATCTTCGGCCCTTTCTTCCTCCATTTTTCTGCCTTTCGGGGATGTGACATCCTCAGGTATTTTCGAAGTTGGCCCTGTTTTATCAGCGACTCTATGTACTTCTTTAGCTGGAAGCAATCTTCGGTGTCATGGCCGTGGTCGCGATGAAACTGGCAGAACTTCTTGTCATTCTTTTTGTTATCGGCGGCCATGGCCCTTGGCCGCCGAATCTTGCTTCCCCTGCCTTTCCAGCGCCATGAGAATGTTGGTCCGTGTAGTGCTCAATGGTGTGAAACTTTGGGGTTTCCCTTCCCCGCATTCCTCCGAGGTCGTCCTGCCTGTTCGGTAGGATGCCGAGCTTGCTTGACTGGACCCTTCGGCGCGGTGATGATCAGACTTCTGGCCCAGCCATTCCTCAGTTCCTCGGCTGGTCATGTGCTTGCTCCGCCCTATCGGTAAAATTCTCCGAGGGTCTCCGGGGGGTCCTTTGAGAACTCATAGAACAGCTGTGAGTCTCGCCGAAGGCCCCGTGTCATGGCGAAGAATGCGGATTTCGGGCCGGAAGTCTGGGACGCTCAGAGCTTCTCTGTTGAATCTTTCGACATAGTCTCGGATGGTTTCTCCGTTCCTCTGCTCTATGTCGAACATCTGTACAGGCATCTTCGCAGTAGGTCTGCTCCCAATGAACTGCTGGGTGAAGGCTGTGGACAACTCCCGGAACTCAGTAATGGTCCCTGGGGGCAAGGAATTGTACCACGCCGTGGTTGGCCCTGTGAGGGTGACTTCGAAGCACTTGCACATGGTAACATCATCAGCACCGTGTATTATCATGCTCCGTCTGTACTTCGTCAGGTGGGCCTGCGGATCAGTACGACCATCATAAATTTCCAACCGAGGTACTCTGAACTCGCCTGGCATGGCTGCCTTAACGACGGCCTGAGTGAAAGGGGAGTCACCTTCGCAGGATGTTCCCGAGGGTCTGGCCCAAACGGATTTTCTGGCCACTTGTTTTTCCACTCTGTCCAGCCGTGCTAGTATCTTCTCCATGAGCACTGTGGCGCTAGGGCCTTCTTCAGGGAATGAAGATCGTCGGCGCCTCTTCGGGGGGCGAGTTCGGCGCTGAGGGGACAAGGACCTCGCCTCAGGCGACGAACTGCTTCGCTGTGAGACTCTCAGTCGCTTGGACCTGGTTTGTCCCACAGAACGTTTCCCGAGGGCTATAATTTCTGTGGATGATTCTTCGCGAGGGTCTCCACTCCCCAAACTGCGATGTGTAGACTTGGGACTCCTCTCCCGAGGGCGTGTCACTGAGGGGGGTCTCTGGGCCTGTGCTTGCTGCGGCCACCTTCGGCCGATCTGCTGTGTCACTTCAGACACGACCGAACGCTGAAAGTCCCTCAAGAGAAACTCATGGTGACTACCAGAGGGCGGTCTTCCTCGGGCGCAGAAGTCCCTGGGAGTGTTTGCTTAGCAACCGGTTGTATCTCAGGCGCAGACGGGGACCTCGGGAGTCCCTTGTCCTTAGAACGCCGAGTCTTAACGACGGCGATCTCAGAGCGGGTTCCCACAGACGGCGCCAAATGATGGCTAGGGGCCTCATCATTTATAGAGTCATGGTGACTGGTGGAGGGACTTCTGGGAGGAAGGAACGCCAGGTGGATTGGACAGCCCAAAGGAGAGCACCTGAAAGCTCAGAAACAAAAGGTTAGGAGGCCCCCGGAAGTGTTTTTCCGGGGGGAGCCTCCGACGCCCAAGTCAGTGGTGGCCGAGAGAAAGGCAGAAAAAATAGCACAAAGGGCTGATGAGTTTTTGCCTGGTAATGGGAGCCGGAGCCGTATTTCGCCAGCTAAACCAACCTCTTGTCTGGTACTAACTCCTGGTATTTATAAGAGTGCCTAGCCCGTTCAGATCACGACACGTGTTCGGTCGGACGTTCCTGACTTTCTGGGCATAGGAGACAGATAGTAGGTTACCTTGAGCCATGTGCTGAGACGGGCCATGATGTGATTTTGATGGCGTCAGCGTGGCAGAGCGCCTTTTGAGGCGGATTGTGGCGTCTGTGATTGGATGTGTCAGAGGCTTCCTTAAATGCTTCCATAAATCTCCTGCCGTACTCCCGAGGTCCCTGGGTGAGGTCGTCCTTTGGTACGGACAGAGCCTCTTCGGGAAACAAAGCCCTGAGCTCGGGGGTTCCCAGCTTCAGGGAGTTCCGCCTTCGGGGATATCGTGTTCGGCTCGCTATGTTTTGGTGCCGCTTTTCCGAAGGCGATCTGTTCCAACCCTGGGGGGCGAGTAGTCTCCTAGACGATATGATCTTAGAATGCTATAGGGGGATATGTTATACCTTCGGGTTTATGTGATACGGTAACTAGCTAGTTACTAATGGCAAGTACTAAAGTTCATTATAGGTAGGCGAACCTATAGTTTAACTTAGAGCTCTAGTGGAATGGGTGTTAGAATGGTGAAGCTTGATGGAAATTACTTGGGTACTTGCTAGTTGGCTTCGGCTAAGAAAGGACATTGTGTGTGGTGTGTGAGTTGTCTACTTTGTTGTGTTGTTTGTGCTTGCTAACCTTATTAGAAGTAGATGTTATGTGTATATGCTATGGTATGTGTTGTTTTGGTGTTTTCTTGTCTTTGTTTGCAAGTAAAGTTTGGAAATGGGAGGTTAAGCTTTGGCTTAACTAAATAAGTTCTATTGAGCTATAGTGTTATCCTTATTGAGTATTGAAAACTCATGCCCCATTTATATGTACATTTTTGGAAAAATTTTTGAGCTTGATTAGTTGCTTGTGTGCTATGTTATTGCTCAATTTTTCCAAGGTATGTTCTATACCGAGAGCTTCGCTTTATGTGTACATACTGCAAGTCTTATGTTATTGCCTGAAGTCATGTGTTTGACTTTCATAGGGTTGTGTAGATTTGTAGGAGAAGTCTAGGACTATGGATGTGTGCTCACGGGCTCTAGTTATGTGGTTTGTTCTTATGAGCATGGGCTTACTTGTAGGAATCTTCCTACAAACTTTGGTATTATAGAATAGCATTAAGGTGGCTCTCAGGTATTATGTAGAACTTGGATATGTAATGCATAACTATGACCTTTTGGTAGTTTGAGTGCTATTGGTAGCATTCCAAGTTTGTAAGCACTAGTGTAGAGGTTTTTTTGTGTACATAGTCTTCAATAACTTATGAAACTTTTGTGTAAGTGTTATGCATGGAATGCCAACTTTATATTATGAGTACTTGTTGATTTCACCATAATATACAGACCTCTTTTGGATATTGTTGTGCCGGATGTGCATATTGTTGGGTTTTGGGAGCCAAATAGCGCAGCGGAATTTAACCGAAACCCTCCAAGATCAAAGTGAAACAGGGTAAACCGAGTGTTCGGAAATTTTCATACCTAATTTTTGGTTGAGATCTCTCACTCAACTGTATAGTCGAATCACAAAACTTGAACAGTTGACATGTTCAAGCTCTCTATGGTATCCACACGAGCCTCTCGGGATCACCAAACTTCCACCATGTCCCGGTAGATACGTTTCTCCTGCGCTCGCAGTGCTAGCTTGCGTCCTCCAAGGAATTGCAAGAGAAGAGTGCGACTGTCCTTTTTGGAAGGCTAGGGCAAGGAGACTTGCGAATTTCTCACTAGAAGTTGTATTTATAGTGAGACTCAACTTCCAGGCCTAATGGGTTTCAAAGCCCTAATCCAATTAGGCTTTAATTTTGGGCATAATAATGGCTCAACTTTTGGGCCCATTATTCATATGAAATTATTGTGAAACCAAAACCCAAATTATTAGCCCATGCACTCTAATGATCCAAATAGCTCTATGTGTGTGACCCAATAGGCTCTTACCACGTTGGCAATGATCATAAATCACATTTATGATCATAAGCAATGAGCGGTGTCTAGCAACACATCATTGCTACCCAAGTGACAACATTGTCGATGATTCAACTAAACCTTTATGATCATCACCGATATATGCCATTGTCCCTTTGTCCAATATATCAAGACTAAGCAAGAGACATGGACTGTGTGTCACTCTCGTATAGCCCAATCTTTGGTTTCTTGATTACTGAGTAGACCAATTTAAACTGATGACATTGATATCATATATCAACTCTTCCGAGCTTGGCCATGCATTTTTCTAAGTCTTACTCTATCAAGGGGCCCGAAGATATCACTCCCGTTACATAGGAGGGACAAATCCCATCTTGATAATACAAATCCCTCCGCATGATATGTGACATACCCAATGACCTCCTTCAAGTTCACTCAATTATGAGCAACAAAGGAAAGTATCAAAGTATGTGACCATATGTAGGGAACCTTGATGATCTTTGGTCAAAGGACTACATATACCATGATCACTATGAGAATCACTTATGACACTCATATAACGATCCATGTAGTGTTCTCATGGTGGGTCAGTCCAGTACACAAGTTCTCCAACTTGTACCCATATGCAGACTACATATCTCATATTAGTCTCCACATATGCTAGTCGTTATGTATTATTGCAACCCACTCCACAATAATACTAGACTAGGGACGTTTGAGAATATCATTATTCTAGGGTTACAATTATGTTTGTTAAGTTACGCAGAAACAAAACAACAAACATAATTGCTGGATTAATGCCTCAATAAAATATCATGACTCAATGTGCAAAAATACAATCATCTCATGATTGGCTTTTTGGGCACAATACTAACACCTTCATGGGCCTACTCAGGAAGCCCACAGAAACTTGTCCCACTCTAGTCACAATCAGCTAATGCATTACATGCACACTAGTTAAAATCGTCATGCTTCTAGTTATTTAGTCCTACTATACAATCATGCATGAGTTTATGCTTTGACGAATCAATAAAATGAACAAACAATAATTAAAACATTGCCTAGGCATATTTTGATAAAAAAAATGTCAAAACTATCAAAGCATTCAAAGCAATTAAGTGGAATTTATTACAGACAATCATTTATGTGCAAGCATCCAAACAAGAGTAGACTATGCTCGCACCAAAAAATGACTCTAGAGTAAACTACTCAACATGACCATTGGAGGCAAACTAATGTATGAGAGCTATACACTGAACAACTTTATTGAGATCCAGAACTAAGCTTCTACCTTAAAGCAAACTCCCAATGGCAAGCTTTGAAAGCCTTCGCTTGTGCTTCACTAGCCTCTTTAGGACAAAAAGATGACTGTAGTTAGTACCATAACTTAACCAACAAGCAAACCACAAACTAGAATCATAAAGATTAAAATAAACCAAATACCTGCTCACAAGCCTACCTCAACAACCCTTAATGGTTGCTAGCTCAACGGTGCCCAAAACCGCACAACAAAAAGTAAGGGACTGAGAATCAAAGATTCTCAATAAGAGGTTTTAAACTTGTAAGAAAAATCCTGAGGACTCCACATATATAAGGATGTGAAACCTGCAATGTGTGCTTGTAGCCAGGCATCACTCCGTGCCTAGTGAGTTCTGGCCGCTAACTCGATCCAAGTAAGCCTTAGCTCACTGACTGATGTAGTAACACAGCCTTCCCTTAGTTGTTGTGCAGGTGAACATAGTGGATGCTCCTTGCTTGCACTGTAAAAAATCCACTAAGTGTACTAGGCCTCTACATAGTGCCTCAAGTCCTTAGACATTACTAGTTCACTTTTGTACTAAGCCTCCACCCATTTAAACTACCAAGCATGCACTACACTTTAACTTGTAGCCCAAGGCACAGCATGGCTAGGCAACAAGTGCACTAAGCCTTCATCCATGGTGCTCCCCTATCCACCATTACTTCATTCACACTAGTGGAAATGACCATTACTAGGTTCTTTGGAACCCTAACTAGGTGTACTAAGGTTTCCACATCAAAGCCTCAAATCCAAAGTCTCAACTAGGCTTTCGATGGTGCTAAACCTTGCGCCTAACTAATGGTACCCATTGTGACCATATTTGGCTTCAAAAACTACCTTCCCTTTTAGTGGAAATAAATTGAAACCTAGGCCATTCTAACTGTAGTGAATTCATGGAGGTGATAGTACTCTTTCTTAGCTTTGCGTGGAACCTTGAATCACCTCAATTGGACACCCAAGTGAAAAGTTATGAAGAAAACAAAACAGGGTGTCAATGTTGTCGCAGCGACACATCGCCAAAGTTGTCTTCGTGCTGCCAATTTCTAAGGTATTGGTGAAGCGTCGTGGGAACTCTCATTGATTAGTGACACATCACCAATTTTAGAAAATGCCTAGAAAATCCCAGATTTTGCATGATGGCTACTCTGGGGCCTTCCAATGCTATCCAATGGCCCTAGGGATACCTTGAAATACCTCAAACATTCAGGTACTCAAGCAATAGGCCACAATGCACCATTTAACCCAATCCTATGGTGTCCATAAAGACCGTACAAATCATCAAAAACTCACTAGTCGAGCATGTTCATGACCATCCACCAACTAATGCCATCCATCAAACTACTTAAACTTAACAAGCAAATAAGGTAGGAATGGCATCGAATATGCTCGAACCATAAGTCTCTTACCTCAATTACATAAGAACTAGAAAGAATCAAGCACCAAAAGCTTCAAGCTTCAAGAACAAGGCTCCACTAATGTTTCCTATGGTTCTAAGCAAATTCAACATACAAGGCACGAAATTAAGCTTAACAAAGCTAAACCCAAGCTCATGGAAGCTTAAGAAACCAATAACAATGAAAGAACAACAAGCCCCAGTCAAATTTAGAGCTTACGTAGCTCAAAAGTGTGATTTTCAGCTCAAACCAAGCAACCCATGCAAAAACAAGCTCTTTTCCACTTGGGTTCTTTATGAAATTTCGATTTTAACCAAGAATTGAAGTTTTGCGTGAGATTTGGCTATGGAATTTGAGAGAAGAAGGAGGGCTACGGGTTCATAAGGAGGAAGAAGATGATTAGTGGCTGCCAAATGGTTCCAAAATGCGTTAAATAGCGAACTTCTCACTTAAGCCCTTCAACTTCTTTAGTTCAGCCAAAAAGACCCCTATTCTCAAATAGTGCCATAAGACTTGGCAATTTAGCTTAACTCATTGGTTTCTTGTCACTTAGGTCTAAAAGATCAACTTATGAACTTAAATGCCAAACTTATCACCTCGGCATATAAAATGACCATTTTTCCCCTAGTGACACTTAGGTGCCAAATTAAACTAGGAACCATCTATCCCATTCTTTCAAAGATCTTGCTAATTCACCTTTACTCAAGGCATTTAAACTAGGAATTTATGAACTTACCTTACCTACCTAGCGTTCTGCTAGGAGGGCTATATACAGGAGACATCCAAGAGCTAGGAGAGTGAGATCAGAAGTAAGGCAACAAACCAGAGTGGAAGTAGAAGAGAGTCCACAAGTGGAAGAAGTGGACACTGGTATGGTTCCAAGGAGGAATGAGCCTCCTACAGAAGTTACTGCAAAAGGAAGGCCACCAAGACAAAAGCTAGAGGAGAAAGACAAAGAAGAGGTGGACTTAGGGAGGGCCAGTTGGAAGGATTCCTAGCATCAAAAACTCCTATTTTCAGAGGTGCGTGCGACCCAGAAGAAGCTGAGTTTTGGGTCTACCAAGTAAAGAAGATATTTGAAAGAATGGGAGTGTCATTTATGCAAAAGGTGCTTCTAGCCACCTTTAGACTTGAAGGGAATGCAGAGCTCTGGTGGAGACCTGTGTAGAGGACTTATCAAAGTAAGAATTAGAGGAGGCCACCTGCAAGAAGAAGGTCAATGAGGTGTGCTAAATTCCTTTAAGTCTTTCAACAACAATATGTGAGTGAAGCCTTAAAGAACCAAAAACAAGTGGAATTTGATCAGTTGGAGCAAGGGAATCTTAGTGTAACGGAGTATGAGTAGAAATTTAATAGCTTGATAAGATATGCTCTAAAATATGATGGACAAGAGGACCTAAAGACCAAAAGGTTCATAAGAGGTCGAAGACCTGAGCTGAGGAAAATCCTCGAAGCTGTTGGAGCTAAAGACTACTATCAAGTGGTTCAAAGTGCATAACACTTGAACAAGAATTCAGGGCGCAGACAAGAAGTGGCCCTGGAAGTCGAAGCAGCACACATAAGTGGCATAAGAAGAGATCTAAAGAAGAGGCTAAACCTATTGGATGGAAAAGAGAAAGCAAGAAAGAAATAGGACCACAAGAATATGGTCCACAATGCCCTACTTGTGGAGGTTCCATGGCAACAAGCCTTGTTTCAAACTTACTAATGGTTGCCACAAGTGTTAAGCACCAGATCATTGGGTGAGAGATTGCCCAAAAAGGGGAGATGAAAGGAAAATGCTAGGGAAGTTCAACCCTAGCTGCCTTGGAGGACAACCACCAACGCCACAAATCAAGGCCAATGTGTATAACTTGAAAAGGAATCATGTATGTAAGCTGCCACTGGACCAAAAGAGGCAAAATGCACCTTCTAGTAGAGTGTTTCAGCTAGAGACATCAAAGAGAATGTAAGATGCACTAGAGGCTAAAGTAATAGAGAAGAAGACTAGCCAATAGAGGCTGAGTAAAAGAGCCTTAAAAGGTACCATTTAGCTTATGGTAAGTTAGTATCCGCTTTGTTCGATATTGGAGCTTCACTGTCTATAATTTCTTCTAAATTGGTTAAAGCCATGAACTTAGAAGTAAAGTGATGCCTGGTGACGTCTTTGTTGTACAACGTACTGGGCTTAAGAGATAGACTTTCAATGAGAATATATCTAAAAGACTTTGCAGAATGTGGGTTAGGAGCTCTCTATATTGTATTTCCAGGGGAGGAGCCTCCGACACCCATGTTAGTATATGGGACAGAAGTTAGTAAGAGCCAAGAGTAAGAAAAAGGGAGTCCTGTATCCTTACATCAAAGCTTCCCGAGTATTTATAGGAGGATCGGGGGAGAATGCCATTTTGGATAGCTTGTGCACATCAAGACACGTGTTTGGCTAGATCTAGCCCATACCTTCAGAGACAGGTGTCTCTAGCTGGCCATAGGCAATTTCGACCAGAGGGTAGGGGTGTGTGCGACGCTTCTATGTTAGAGATCACTCAATTGTATTTGTCATTTTTTTGGTAAGACCCCTTCGGGAATGTGAGACGCCTACGGGCAGGGATTTATCCCAAAGGCTACTGGAAAAGGCCCTTCGGATGAGCGGACCATCTTCAGTAGACATTTTTCTCTATCGAGAATGGTGAACCAATATTCCAGAGGTTGGTAGTGTGCACCTCTGAGGGTGCCGAGGAGCCTTTTTCCCAAAGTCAGCTATGTGTATTACCGAGGATGTTGGAGAGATTCCTCCCAAGGTTGGTGTTATGAATTTCTGAAGGTGGTTTTAGGTTGCATCGAGGGAGAAGGTTTTTTGGGTGATAGCCCTTCAACTATCATATGCCCCACCTCCAGAGTACCGAAGTTGTGTCTTTGGTACTAATCATTTGGAGCATGTTACTAAAACCCTGGCCTTGCGAAGCTAAAGTTGTCTCTTGTAAAAGAACTTTTCTTAACTGAGGTTGTCCTTTCGATGCAACTAGCTATTTGGTCTAAGAACCTTTCTTTTTCTGAGGTTATACTTTAGGCATTTCTCTTGAACCCCTTGTATTTTTATTTTCTTGGTTTGAACCGTGAATGAGGATGTTACTTCAAGCCAATTTCTTATTTTTGTGAAGTCATACCTTCAGTACGTAAGGATTATATCATTCCTCTGACTGAATTCTCAATTCTGGTGAGGTTATCTATTTGGCACCTAAGGAGTATATCATACTTCAAGCCAAATTCTAGAATCTTGTCGAGGTTATTCTTTCAGTATTCTAGGCATTATTTTTGCCATGGGTTTTTATTCCCGCCTTCTGCAAATGAATCATCACATCATCTGACCATGTAGTCACCTTATCTTGGTTTATGCAACATAGACCTACTAGGTCAGAAGGTATGCCCTTGTTTCTTGCATCATTCAACACATGTCATCAGGCGATTCATCATCTTTCGCGTCCGTTACATCGGTTACATCTCTTCTCCTGCAGGGGTTCATAATGGCGCCATTTCACCTGCCATCTTTAGGCTATACAAAGCCATCTCTGTTAGGACCATCCTTCAGTACTTGGCTTAGGCCAAGAATGTAGAGAAGACACAAAATAAACATGAGGGACTTGATTGAAAATGAGGATAAGGGTGTAAGTGCAAAACTAAGAAAGTTTGGGTTTTATGTGCACATGAAAAATTAGACGATGATGTCTATGGCATGAAACAAAGTTTAGGGGTCATATTGTACACTTAAACTAGTGCTACAAGTGAAACTATGAAACTTAAACTAGCAATTTCGGCCATGCAAATTAGTATAAGGATAAGTGGAGCATTAGACCAACTTCTGGTAACTTTTTATGGCCGGTCAAGGCTTATCCCCCACCAAGAATATTGCCATCATTTTTTTTGGTTTCTTTAATGAACCATTGCCTTGGTGAAATGGCCAAAACATGCAAGGACAAATTGGCCATTTATAGCCATTTTACATTATACTTGGCAATGTCGGCCAAGAAACAAAATTGGTGCTGAAATTTCATGTGTTTTAGTGACTAAAATGGAGTCATGGATCCTTGAAGGGTTAAATGAACCATGCAAATTAGTTCAAGGCCGAGAATGGCATTAACCCATTAATGAGTCCATGGGGCCATAACCGAATTAGCATGTTCCCACTTAGTAAATTAAAATTTTGTTTCGGCCAAAGCCATCCATTTGTGTTCTTGATCGAAACTTGAGAGCTTTCGCATTGCTCTTATGCTTGGCTGCCGATTCCATGCCATTTTGAAAGCAAATTGAAGCTTAAAGACATAATCAAGCTTGGATGCTTATTTTTGGCAATAGGTGACTTAGAAGCTCAAGTTTGAAGCTTGATATTGAAGAGTACAAGGCTAGCCGATAGTTGCTCAAGCTGAATCTTGAGGTAAAGATTCATAATTCACTTGGTTTTCTTGGAAATTTTCCATGATCAAGTGATATTAGTGATTAAATGATAGTCGAAATGTGTTAGGAAGTTTTGGTTTGGAAGACACATTTCGGACTTGGATACTCAAGCGTTTTATTGAGGTAGGATTCATGTTCTACTTGCTTGCTTGGTAAATATCCCATGAACAAGTAGTATGAGTAGCTACGTGATAGTCAATGTGTGCTATGTGATCTTAGTTGCTTGATGGGCTTATGGAAGAACTTTCGGGTTCTTGTAGTTTCGGCTAGCTAGTCAAGTTAATGGTATGTGTTAGAAACTTAGTGAGGGAGGCCAACTTACTAATGTTTCGGAGCTCTAGTGGAAGGAGGATTGGAATGGGGAAGTTATGTGTACAAGGACACCATGAACACATACTAGTGGTTTCAGCCAAATGTGGAATTATGGTGTGTGTGTGTGAGTTGGTGCTTGATTGCCCTGTGTGTGTGTGCTGACCATTTTAGGTAACTTAATTATACTTATTATGCCTCGGTTACTATATGTGTATATTGTGTTCTTGTGTTTTCAATGTCTTTCTTGCAGGACAAGTTAAGCTAGTGGAGGTTAAGTCTTGGACTTAACTAAATAGACCAAATATGGTCAGTTATGAATCCTACTGAGTATTAATACTCATGCCCAATATATTTGTTTTTCAGGCAAGGATTTAGAGCTTGAGTGATTAGTGCTTGGTTTGCTTGCTTGTGAATCAAGTAGTTCATATATTGCTTGAGGTATATGTGCCAACTGAAACTTGGCTTAATTGAATTATTCTTACAAGTCTTATGTTTAAGGTTTATGCCCAAAGCTTATGGTACAAGTTTTGCAGGCTGTGATTAGATTGTGGGACTTGTTTAGCAAAGGAGATGGATGTGTGTTCTTGGGCTCTAGTGTGGTGGTTTGCCTTTATGACTATGAACTTGATCATAGGTTTAGTACTTCAGACTATGGTCATGTACGTAGTCTTTAAGATCCTTCTTGGGTACTATAGGTAAACTTGAATGTAATGCATAACTTTGGCTGATTTTGGACAATGGGTACTCTTGGAATGTTGCCAAGTTAATAGTACTTGTATGTAGGCTACTTTTGTGTATATTAGCCCCGGATGAATTATGGTTTTGTGTAAGTATTTTGGATGCTTGAATGCCAAGTTATGCTATGTTATATGGAAGGATGAGTTTTGATGTATGGAATCTCTTATGTTCCTTACTTGACCAAATGTTTATGAACATGAAAAATTGATTTCCAAAACTTGAGTAGATGGGCATCTTTGTTGACATGCATTGGAGTAGCACACTTGATGAGCACACATCCAAGAGACTTAATAGATTAAGTGTATGCCTTGCTTGTATTGCAAGTTACAGATTTACAGCCTTGCCTTGTGTTGCAAGTTAGAGGTTGGGCCTTACCTAAGCTGCAAGAAATTGTTCTAATCAACTTATAAGCCTCCTGGGCACCTCCTAGGCCCTTAGCTTAAGAAAACAAGACATAAAGACTACCTAACAAACAATGGCCAAAATAAAAGGTAGTTAATAACACTTGAATATAAGAGTGTTTAAATAACTCTTGGGTAGAAATGGTGAGTGGCACTGAGAGTGCACAGGCTGGGGCTTGTGTGGGGTGTGACAATCTCCCTTTAGAGTTTTTTCACTCATCTACTCTCATGCCTCTTGCTTTCTAACTTTATCTCGCACTCCAACATTTTCCTGTGGCGGTGTTAGAGGAGTAGCAATTTTCGGCAGCCTCTTGTGACAGTCTTCATAGGTTAGTGTCCCCGAAGTCAGTTCTTCTTCTTTAATAGCATTTCCAAGGTTAGGGTCTTAGATCCCCAAAAATGTCTTCTTCTCAAGGTAGGGTTCATTCATTTCCCAAGAATTGGATTCCTCTCAAGTTTTTTCTAAGGTACGCCTCTTCGGAAAAACTGAAGAAGTGGTTAGCCAAATTTTTTCCTCCTTCTTACATCAGTACTAGACTCCCTGGCCCTATTGTGCTGAGCTACCTTCCTCATCATAACAAGGCAATCATCTTCAGAGCACAGCTGAAGGTGGGTCGTTGGTATCCTCAATCGAAGATGGTTTGTGACTTTTGCCAATTTCATGGCATAACGGTTATCCAACTTCCCCTGAGCTCCTACTCTTACTTCAATGCCCTTATCTGCATGTCTGGGGTCTTCAAAATAGAGCCCCAGTTCATCTTTTTCATGCAATACTACGAACTTCACCTCGTCCCAATGGGGGGGTTCTAGTTCTTGCTCCATCGGGGATTTAGGAGCAAGAAATTTACTTTCATTTTTGGCACAAAAGATAGTCGAAGAGGGTGGCAAAAAAAAAATTTTCATGAAAGTAAGGCTTTAGGAATGCTTGACATTAATGTGATGGATCCACTGAAGCTGCTTACTCTCAAACTCAAATCTCAGTTTGAGGAATTT
>SMDT01000705.1:0-145586 GCA_005392925.1 Aquilaria sinensis
GTGAAACATGCCAACAAGTGAAGGTGGAGCGTAAAAAACCAGGGGGAAAGCTACAAAGCTTGCCCATACCTGAGAGAAAATGGGGATCTATCTTTATGGATTTTGTAGTGGGTATGCCACTAACAAGGAGGAGGCATAATGCCATTTGGGTCATTGTGGATAGATTGACCAAGGCAGCCCATTTTCTTCCTATGAATCTTACTGATTCTTTGGACAAATTGGCACAACTCTACATAAGAGAAGTAGTAAGATTACATGGAATACCTGATGATATAGTATCAGACCGGGATCCTAGGTTTGTCTCTAGGTTTTGGAAATCCCTGCATCAGGCATTGGGCTCTAGACTTAAGTTTAGTTCTGCTTACCATCCTTAAACAAATGGACAAACAGAGAGAACTATACAGACTCTAGAAGACATGTTAAGATGTTGTGTAATTGACTTCCAGGGTGAATGGGATGTCCATCTCCTATTAATAGAATTTTCCTATAATAATGGCTATCATTTAGTGATAGGAATGACTCCTTACGAGGCCTTATATGGCAGGAGATGTATTACTCCTCATTGCTGGCATCAGCCAGAAGACAAGCTGGAATTGGGGCCATACATTATTAAGGAAACCACTGAGAAAATTAAACTGATCCAAGCCAGGATCAAAACTGCAAATGATAGGCAGCAAGCCTATGCAAACCTGAAGAGGTGAAGAGACTTGGAATTCCAGGAAGGAGACTGGGTGTGGCTTAAAGTTTCTCCAATGAAAGGAGTAATCAGATTTGGGAAAAAGGGGAAACTGGCACCTAGATATGTTGGGCCATACCAAATACTGGCCAAGGTGGGTAATGTGGCATATCAGCTAGACTTGCCACCAGAACTTGGAAACATACACAATGTGTTCCATGTAAGTTTACTCAAAAAGTATGTTCCAAGCTACAAGCAGATAGAGACACCTGCAACTGTGATTGTGGCACCCAACCTTACTTATGAAGAAGTGCCAATCCAGTTCCTGGCCAGAGATACCAGGAAGTTGAGAAGTAGGTGGATTTCTATGATTAAGGTGCAGTGGAGTAACCATACTCCTGAGGAGGCAACCTGGGAAGTGGAACAGGAAATTGCCACTAAATATCCTCAACTGTACCCTAGACTAGTGAAGAATTTGGAGGACCAAATTCTTTAAGGAGGGAGGAATTGTTAGGCACCTCCTAAGTGCTTGGCTTAGGCCGAGGAAAACAAAGGAAACAAAGAAGAAGGATGAGGAGAACTAAGGAAACTAGTACAGTGATCTATGTGCAAAACTGGAAACTTTCAAGACTTAAATGCACACAGAGACTGGACTATGGAAAAACAGAAAAAAAAAACAGAGAAAGGGGATCAAATTGTACACTTAGATGAGTGGTACATTTAAAACTACAAACTTTGAGATGGAGATTTCGGCCATGCAAGATTATTTGATGACTAGTGCAAGACTAGACCAAGTTTAGTGGACAACAATGATTACTAGTCATGTCTTGTCTACCACTAAAGAACTATTCACTAGTTAACTAGTTAAACTAACTAGTTTTTATACTAGACTTATGGCCGGTTTTGCATGGGAATTATGGCACTTTGGTACTTGTGCTCTTTTGTGCATGGCATTATGAGCCATGAAGAAACTTAAGTACCTAAGTGAACACATGTTTAATGGTGCTAGTGTGACCGTGAATGAGTGAGGGCATCATTGTTTCATGCAAAGAAATGAAAGCAAAAGTTAGCATATTAGCCAACTGTTACACATGTGTCTTTCGGCCAAAACTAGTCAAGGCCATTTGGTTGCCATTTCGGGTTACTTTGCTCTTCACTTGGCCGAAAGTGTTATTGAGAGATTCATCTTGGAAATTGGTCTTGAATTCAAGAAATCTTAAATGCATTTGAAGGATTTAAGCTTGGAAGAAAGTTTTGGCGTAAGGCAACTTGGAATCAAGCTTTGTTCTTGAGTTTCGGTGAAGGGCCGAGCCAAATCAAGCTAGGGTTCCAAGGTATTTCTTGTGTTTCCTTGATTCCATGGTAATTCTTCCATGAGCAAGGAGTTTAAGTGCTCAATTGTGTTGTGCTAAGCTAATTGAGCAAGTATTGTGTTGGTTTGAAAGTTTGTTGTTGGCCGAAAGTGATGGATGACTTAGCTTGATGTTCTTCTTTGTTTCCATTGAAATTAATCCATGATTAAGGTATATTAATGCCTATTTGATCTTATGCTAGGCCAATTTGAGTGAAGAACATCAAAGTGTGCAAGTTGGTGTTTGGCCGAAAGGTTCAATTTGAGGTAACTTCATGTTCTTCATTTGATTACATGGTAATGGTGCCATGAACAAGGTTTATTGATGATTAAATGATTATATGTTGGGTTAGATTGAGTGAAGAACATTAATGTATGGAATTGGGCATTATGGCCGAGAGCTTGAACTAGTGTAATTTGGTGTTCTTCATTGAATACATGGTAGTTGATCCATGAGTAAGTGTTGTTGATGCCTATTTGTTGTTATGGTAGGCATTTTGAGTGAAGAACACTTGGGCATTGAAAGTTGGCTTTGTGGCCGAAAGCTATTTTGAGGTAGGGTTCACTAACACTTGATTATGCTTGGTGAATTACCATGGTTCAAGTGTTTAGAGTGGCTAAGTGATGGTTAAAAATTGCCAAATGACCTTAGTTGCTTGATGGGCTATTGAGAATACATTCGGTTTACTTGTTGATTAGCTAATTAACTAATGTACATGTACTAGAAATGCTAGTAAGTGTGGCCTATTTGCTTAGCATTTTGGAGCTCTAAGTGGAAGTGGAATGTTTGATGGTGTTTTGTGTGCAAAAGTGCACATGGGTACATGTATGGTATATTTGGCCGAGAGCACTATGTGGTGTGTGCGTGTGTTATTGTGTGCCTTGGTGCTTTCCTTGAGCTTGCTAACCCAAATTTATGATATTGTGGATTATATGCCACGGTTAGTTATCATGTATATGTATATGCTTGGTTTTCCTTGTCTTTGTGTTTGTTTTGCAGGTTGAGCTAAGCTAATGGGAGGTTAAGCTTTGAGTGAATACTCAGCTTAACTAAATAGACTCTTAATTGAGTTGTATTATTAAAGTGAATCCTACTGAGTTTTACTCACTGCCCATCCTATTTGTTTTTCAGGCAAAGACATTCGGCCTGAGTAGTGCTAACTTGCTTTGTGCTTGTGTTTAGTACTAGCTTGCTTATTTTCCAAAGTATGTGCCAATGTATGCTTGGCTTATTGAATTTGGTTCATTACAAGTCTTATATTGTGTTGGCCGAGACTTATGGAGTTAAGTTTGCAGGCTGTAGTGTGGGGGACCTGTCTAGGAAAGCATTATGGATACTTGGACTTTGGCTCTGATTGTAGTTTTTACTTTTATGACAATGAACATGGAAATTGGGTTGGTGTTGCAGTGTGTGCTTCTGTATGGGATCCTTAAGGTTCTGTTTGACCACTAATGGTCTTGGTCTGTATTTAACTTGGCATGGACAACTTATGGACTCATGGCATGTAGCCATGTTAGGTGCTAGGTAGACTACCTTTTTGGAGTGTACATATATGTAGTCTTGGATGCCTAGATTGATGATGGTTTTGTTGGACTTGAATGCCAAGTTATGTATGGACTTATGGTTGGTTTGTGCTTGTATATAGATGTTGAATGTTATGGGCCAATGTTTGGCACCTTTAAGTATGATTATGGGCTTATGCCTGAGTATGTTTATGTGAACCTCCATGTGTACCTATGTTGGCCGAGAAGAACACATGCATATTAACTTGTAATTTCAAAGTCAAAACCAATAATGTGGCTTCTTGGTTGTCATATAGGTAGCACACTTGATTGCACACCAAATATGCACTTAAAATTCTATTAAGTGTTGCCTTGCTTGTTATGCAAGTAATCAATTAAAACCTTGCTTGTTGTGCAAGTTAATGGTATTGGGCCTTGCATCTGCTGCAAGTAATTAATGGATTTGTGTTAGAGCCTCCTGGGCCACCTACCAGGCTTTCTCACCTTAAGAAAATAAGACTTAATGTTGCCATTGCTTGCTTGGCCGAATTAGAGAAACTAGAATTGAGTTGGGTTTGTGAGTTAAAGTAGAAACTTATAGGCCAGGGCCTGTGTGAGGTGTGACCGGCTTTGTTTGGTATCAGAGCCTGCTTTGTTACTATGATCAGAGCTTAGCCTAGACAGTGTCCCCTTTAGGTCTAACTTATATAAGACTTGTATTATCTGGATATATGTGAATATCTGCAATTGAAAGTGCAGGATGAGAACCAGAGGCAGGGACAGGGATTCCCTGAGATAAGTAGAAGGTACTGCAGCCCATAATGTAGAGGGCTTGCAGGAAAATGTGCCTGAAACTCAGGCTGAAGAAATGGAACATAATGTGGCCGAAGAGCCCACTGCCAGGTACCAAGCACCTGGACCCAGTAGAGACAGACAAGAGAGAATGGAGGTAATGATGGAGTCACTGCATGCCACTGTGGCTCAGTTAGTGCTGGGAATGCAATCCTTGGCTAGAGGCCAAGCCCAGAATCAAGAAGAGTCAGAACCAGCAGAGGCTGAAGGGAGAAGAAGGAGAAGGAGGCCTGGTAAAGAGCCAGTGGGTTATGACCAATCCAGTAGAGCTAGAGGGAATCAAGAGGAAGAGGAAGCAGATGAGGAAAGGAGGCACCCAAGGGCCAGGAGAATGAGATCAGAAGTAAGGCAGGAGCCCAGAATAGAGGAGGAGGAGGATGACAGCCCAGACATAGAGGAGAGAGATGCATACATATACTCCAGAAGGACTGAACCCTCTACTGAGGAGACCATAACAAGAAGCAAGTCATCCAGGGATAAATCCATTAGCAGAGATGAGAGTAGGAGAAGGCACAGCAGAGGAAGACTAAAGGAGGGCCAGCTAGAGGGGTTCCTGGCACTGAAACCTCCAGTCTTCAGAGAAGGGTGTGACGCAGAGGAGGCAGAATTTTGGGTATATCAAATAGAGAAGATATTGGAAAGAATGGAAGTTACTTTTGCTCAGAAGGTACTGCTAGCCACTTTCAGGCTAGAAGGAAATGCTGAACTCTGGTGGAGGGCAGTACAGAGGAGTTATCAGGAGAGGAATCAGAAGAGACCTCCAGATAGGAGGAGGGCTATAAGATAGGCTGACTTCCTCAGGGTCTTTCATCAGCAGTACGTTAATGAGGCATAAAAAGACCAAAAACAAGTGGAGTTTGACCAACTCGAGCAGGGGGATCTCAGTGTACTGGAGTATGAGCAGAGATTTAACAGCTTCATTAGGTATGCCCCACAATATGAAGGGCAGGAAGAGCTGAGAACCAAGAAGTTCATCAGGGGGCTGAGACCTGAATTGAGACAGATACTCAAGGCAATAGGAGCTAGAGAGTACTATACAGTTATGCAAAGTGCCTTAGCTTTGGAGCAAGAATTCCAGGAACAGTTTAGAAGTGGGCCTGGAGGTGGAAGTGGAACAAAGAAAGGTCAGCAAACAAAAAGGTCGAGAGAAGAGAAGGATGCAGGAGGAAACAGGAGAGGGAACAAGAAAGAAAGAGGATCACAACCACAGCAGTATGGTCCTCGGTGCAACACCTGTGGGAAGTTTCATGGCAATAAGCCATGCTTCAAGACTTCCACTGGTTGTCATAGATGTGGAGCCCCAGATCACTGGGTGTGAGATTGTCCAAAGTGGGGTGAGGGCAATAAGAAAATGCTAGGAACTTTCAATCCCAGAGGACCTAGGGGGCAGATGCCTGTGCCCCAGTTGAGGACTCAGGTGCCAACCAAAGGAGGGAGGCCAGCACCTAGGGTACCTCAGGAACAAAGAAGGCCTGGTACACTTCCAAGAAGGGTGTTTCAGCTGGAATCTTCCAGGAAAGAACATGAGACACCAGAGGCCGAGGGCAATGGAAGGGAGACTAGTCAGCAAATGACTAGTAGAAGGGCCTTGAAAGGTACAATTTACCTTAATGGCCAATTAGTATCTGTTCTATTTGATACTGGAGCTTCATTGTCTGTAATAGCTACTAGCTTGGTTAAGGCCATGAATCTAGAAGTAAAGTATATGGACAACATGTACTTAGTAAGAACAGCTGGCAATGAAATTTTGTTTACCTACTATATGGTAGAAAACTATGAGATACAGATAGGCAAACTGAAACTGAGAACTAACCTCATAGTGTTAAAGACACATGGCTATGATGTGATCTTGGGCATGAACTGGTTAGGAGAGAATAGAGTCATTATTGATTGTTAGGCCAGACAATTATTATTGCCTGGTGGAACGGTATATGATTTGGATAAGCCCTTAGAGTTGGTTATGGACTGGCACTTAAAAGTGCTGGAGATGATAACTCCAGGAAGTGAGCAAGAATGCTTGGAACTAAATGACTAGGAAATGTCAGATGAACTTAGGAAGATACCTATAGTTCAAGATTTTCCAGGGGTCTTTCGTACAGACCTACCTGGTTTGCCACCCTTAAAAGAGGTGGAGTTTGAAATAAAGCTGGTACCAGGAGCAGCACCAGTATCTACTACTCCATATAGAGTGGCAGGGCCTGAAATGGTAGAACTCAGGAAGCAGTTGGATGAACTGCTAGAAAAAGGGTTCATTAGATCTAGTGTGTCTCCCTGGGGAGCACCTGTGTTATTTGTGAAAAATAAAATGGAACACTTAGACTCTGTATTGATTACAGAAAGTTAAATGCATTAACCATAAGGAACAAATATCCCCTCCCAAGGATAGAAGATTTGTTTCATCAATTAAAAAGAGCAAAAGTGTTCTCCAATATTGATTTGAGGTCTGGATATTTTCAGCTAAGGGTAAAGGAGGAGGACATACCTAAGACTGCTTTCAGGACTAGGTATGGACATTTTGAGTATACAGTGATGCCATTTGGGCTCACTAATGCACCTACATTCTTTATGGACTTAATGAAAAGGGTGTTCCGGGCACACCTAGACCACTTTGTGGTAGTGTTTATTGATGACATCTTGGTATACTCCAAGGATGAAGAAACTCATAAAGAACACCTTAAAGTAGTGCTTGGCTTGCTCCAAGAACATCAGCTTTATGGAAAGCTGAGTAAATGCAAATTTTGGACAAAAGAAATTGGATTTTTGGGTCATATAATAAATGATCAAGGATTGGCTGTAGATCCTGAAAAGGTAAGATTAATCCTTGATTGGAAGCAGCCCCAGTGTGTGAAGGAAGTCAGAAGCTTCCTGGGGTTAGCTGGCTATTACAGAAGATTTGTGCCAAAGTTTTCTGTTCTAGCAGCTCCTATGACTCAATTAACTAAGAAAAACCAGAAATTTGTCTGGGAACCCAAGTGTGAAGAAAGCTTTCAAGAGCTAAAGAGGAGGCTAACTTCAGCTCCTGTACTAGTCCTGCCTGACCCTGAAAAGGATTATGAGGTATTTACAGATGCCTCTCATGTAGGACTAGGTTGTGTTTTGATGCAAGAAAAGCAAGCCATTGCTTTTGGGTCTAGACAGTTGAGACCACATGAAAAGAAATATCCAGTGCATGACCTGGAACTAGCAGCAGTAGTCTTTGCTCTTAAGCAATGGAGACACTATCTTCTTGGTAATAAATTCCAAGTATTTACAGACCACAAAAGTCTCAAGTACCTTTTCACTCAAAAGGATTTGAACATGAGACAAAGGAGGTGGTTGGAATATTTGAAGGATTTTGACTGTGTAATTGAATACACAGCTGGAAAAGCCAATGTAGTGGCAGATGCTTTGAGTAGGAACTACACTGGAATACTCAAAGGTGGTGAGGTTGAACATAAGGCAGAAAGCCTGAATATTACTCACCTGGCAAGCCAATGGCTAGCTAAAGAAGGTGAACAGTTAAAGGTACTCACCATTACACCAAAGTGGAAAGAGCTTATTAAGAAGGCTCAAGCTGGTGATAAGGAGCTAGAATTGATATCTGGCAAGAATAAGGGAGAACTATATCAAGGTTTTTCTTTTAAGCAAGGAGTGCTACATTT
This sequence comes from Aquilaria sinensis, assembly GCA_005392925.1. NCBI lineage: Eukaryota > Viridiplantae > Streptophyta > Magnoliopsida > Malvales > Thymelaeaceae > Aquilaria > Aquilaria sinensis. The sequence continues at coordinate 8,024 of SMDT01000705.1, forward strand.
CCAGAATAGGTTGTATGTGCCTGAAAAGGACAACCTAAAAGTCCAAATACTGGAAGAAGCTCACTCTAGTAAGCTGGGTATGCACCCAGGGGCCACAAAGATGTATCATGCTCTTAGAGCATACTTTTGGTGGCTGCATATGAGGAAGGATATTAATACACTTGTGGCTAGTTGTGAAAATGCCAACAAGTGAAGGTGGAGCATCAAAAACCAGCGGGAAAGCTACAAAGCTTGCCCATACCTGAGAGAAAATGGGGATCCATCTCTACGGATTTTGTAGTGGGTATGCCACTGACAAGGATGAGGCATAATGCCATTTGGGTCATTGTGGATAGATTGACCAAGGCAGCCCATTTCCTTCCCATGAATCTTACTGATTCCTTGGACAAATTCGCACAACTCTACATAAGAGAAGTAGTAAGATTGCATGGAATACCTGATGACATAGTATCAGACAGGGATCTTAGGTTTGTCTCTAGGTTTTGGAAATCCCTGCATCAGGCATTGGGCACTAAGCTCAAGTTTAGTTCTGCCTATCATCCTCAGACCGATGGACAAACAGAAAGAACTATACAGACTCTGGAGGACATGTTGAGATGTTGTGTGATTGACTTCCAGGGTGAATGGGATGTCCATCTCCCATTAATAGAGTTTTCCTATAATAATGGCTATCATTCAGTGATAGGAATGGCTCCTTATGAGGCCTTATATGGTAGGAGATGTATTACTCCTCATTGCTGGCATCAGCCAGAAGACAAGTTAGAAGTGGGGCCAGACATTATTAAGGAAACCACTGAGAAAATTAAACTGATCCAAGCCAGGATCAAAACTGCAAATGATAGGCAGCAAGCCTATGCAAACCTGAAAAGGAGAAGAGACCTGGAGTTCCAGGAAGGAGACTGGGTGTGGCTTAAAGTTTCTCCAATGAAAGGAGTAATCAGATTTGGGAAAAAGGGGAAACTAGCACCTAGATATGTTGGGCCATACCAAATACTGGCCAAAGTGGGAAATGTGGCATATCAGCTGGACTTGCCACCAGAACTTGGAAACATAAACAATGTGTTCCATGTAAGTTTACTCAAAAAGTATGTTCCAAGCTATAAACAGATAGAGACACCTACAACTGTAATTGTGGCACCCAACCTTACTTATGAAGAAGTGCCAATCCAGTTCCTGGCCAAAGATACCAGGAAGTTAAGAAGCAGGTGGATTTCTATGATTAAGGTGCAGTGGAGTAACCACACTCCTGAGGAGGCAACCTGGGAAGTGGAACAGGAAATTGCCACTAAATACCCTCAACTGTACCCTAGACTGGTGAAGAATTTGGAGGACCAAATTCTTTAAGGAGGGAGGAATTGTTAGGCTCACCTCCTAAGTGCTTGGCTTAGGCCAAGAAGCATAAAGAAAACAAAGAAGACTGATGTGGAGGACTATGGGAACTAGTACAGTGGTCTATGTGCAAAGCTGGAAACTTTCAGGGCTTAACTGCACATAGAAACTGGACTATGGAAAAACAGACAGAAATCCAAGAAAGGGGATCAAATTGTACACTTAGATGAGTGGTACAATTAAAACTATAAACTTTAAGATGGTGATTTCGGCCATGCAAGTTTATTTGATGACTAGTGCAAGACTAGACCAAATCTAGTGGACAACAATGATTACTAGTCATGTCTTGTCTACCACTAAGGAACTATTCACTATTTAACTAGTTAAACTAACTAGTTTTTATACTAGACTTATGGCCGGTTTTATAACGGAATTATGGCACTTTGGTACTTGTGTTTGATATGTGCATGGCATTATAGGCCATGAAGTGACTTAAATGTCAAGTTAGACACATGTTTTAGTGGCGGCCTTGTGATCATGAGAAGTTGAGGGCTACATTGTTTCATGCAAAGAAATGGAAGACAAAAGTTAGCATATTTGCCAACTATTACACATGTGTCTTTCGGCCGAAACTAAGTCAAGGCCATTTTGTTGCCATTTCGGGTTACCTTGCTCTTGACTTGGCCGAGAGCTTGTTCTTGAGCTTCATCTTAGAAATTGGTCTTGAATTCAAGCAAACTTGAAGGCACTTGAAGGATTCAAGCTTGGAAGACTTGTTTCGGCACAAGACCACTTGGAATTCAAGCTTTGGTTCTTGAAGTTTCGGTGAAGGGCCGAGCCAAATCAAGCTAGGGTTCCAAGGTATTTCTTGTGTTTCCTTGATTCCATGGTAATTCTTCCATGAACAAGGAAGTTTAAGTGCTCAATTGATGTTGTGTTAAGCTAATTGAGCAAGTATTGTGTTGGTTTGCAAGTTTGTTGTTGGCCGAAAGTGATGGATGACTTAGCTTGATGTTCTTCTTTGTTTCCATGGAAATTAATCCATGATTAAGGTTTATTAATGCCTATTTGATCTTATGCTAGGCAAATTTGAGTGAAGAACATCAAAGTGAGCAAGTTGGTGTTTGGCCGAAAAGTGCAATTTGAGGTAAATGTTCTTCACTTGATTACATGGTAATGTTGATTATCATGGGTTAGATTTGATTACATGGTAGTGTAATTGGGTGTTCTTCATTGAATACATGGTGCCATGAACAAGGTTTTATTGATGACACTTGGGATGATTATATGTTGGTAGGGTTTACTTGATTGCTTGGTGAATTACCATGGTTCAAGTGTTTAGAGTGGCTAAGTGATGAAGAACTTAGTTGCTTCTATTGGGTTTCGGGAGCCAAATAGCGCATGGAATTGGGCAAGTGAAACGGGGTGGCCGAGAGCAAAAATTTTCAGTGTAATTTTGGTGTTCTTCAACTGTTCGAATCACATGGTACGTGTTCAAGCTCCATGATCCACACGAGCCTCTGTTGATGCCTATTTGTTGTTATGGTAGGTTTCTTTGAGTGAAGAACACTTGTCCTCCAAGGCATTGCAAGAGAAGAGTTGGCTGTCCTTTTGGCTAGGGCAAAGCTGCGAATTTCTTGAGGTTGTATTTCACTAACACTTGATTATGCTTGGTGGGTTTCAAAGCCCTAATCCAATTAGGCTTTAATTTCGGGCTTAATAATGGCTTAACTCTTTGGCCCATTATTAATATGAAATTAAAGTGAAACCATAACCCAAATAATTAGCCCATGCACTCTAATGATCCAAATAGCTCTATGTGTGCGACCCAATAGGCTCTTGCCATGTTGGCAATGATCATAAATCACATTTATGATCATAAGCAATGAGCGGTGTCTAGCAACACATCATTGCTACCCAAGTGACAAGATTGTCGATGATTCGACTAAACCTTTATGATCATCACCGATATATGCCATTGTCCCTTTGTCCAAGATATCAAGACTAAGCATGAGACATGGAATGTGTCACTCTCGTATAGCCCAATCTTTGGTTTCTTGATTACCGAGTAGACCAACTTAAACTGATGACATTGATATCGTATATCAACTCATCCGAGCATGGCCATGCATTTTCTAAGTCTCACTCTATCAAGGGGCCCGAAGATATCACTCCCGTTACATAGGAGGGACAAATCCCATCTTGATCATACAAATCCCTCCGCATGATATGTGACATACCCAATGACCTCCTTCAAGTTCACTCAGTTACGAGCAACAAAGGAAAGTATCAAAGTATGTGACTCACATGTAGGGAACCTTGATGATCTTAGGTCGAAGGACTACATATACCATGATCACTATGAGAATCACTTATGACACTCATATAATGATCCATGTAGTGTTCTCATGGTGGGTCGGTCCAGTACACAAGTTCTCCAACTTGTACCCATATGTAGACTACATATCTCATATTAGTCTCCACATATGCTAGTCATTATGTATTATTGCAACCCGCTCCACAATAATACTAGACCAGGGACGTTTAAGAATATCATTATTCTAGGGTTACAATTATGTTTATTACGTTACGTAGAAACAAAACAACAAACATAATTGCTGGATTAATGCCTTAATAAAATATCATGACTCAATGTGCAAAAATACAATCATCTCATGATTGGCCTTTTGGGCACAACACTAACAATCTCCCACTTGCACTAAAAGCCAATCATCCATGTATCTAATACCGATGGACCTAGAATGGCTATCATGCTTCTGCTGCGTAAGGGGCTTTGTCAATGGATCAGCAATGTTGCTGTCTGTCGAAGTCCTGCATATCCTTACATCACCCCTCTTGATGATCTCCCTGATGAGATGATAGCGTCGGAGTATGTGTTTGGATCGCTGGTGAGATCGAGGTTCCTTAGCCTGTGCGATTGCTCCATTGTTGTCACAATAGAGCTCTATCGGGTCGGCAATGCTTGGAACCACTCCAAGTTCAGTGATGAACTTCTTGATCCAAACTGCCTCCTTCGCAGCATCAGAGGCGGCAATGTACTCAGATTCTATTGTAGAGTCAGCTACTGTCTCTTGCTTTGAACTCTTCCAGCTCACAGCACCACCACCAATACAAAACACATAACCAGATTGCGATCTAAAATCATCCTTATCAGATTGGAAGCTTGCATCGGTGTAACCCCTTACAACGAGCTCATCTTCACCTCCAAAGACCAAGAATGCATCCTTAGTCCTTCGTAAGTACTTAAGGATGTTCTTAACAGCTGTCCAGTGACTCTCACCGGGGTTCGATTGGTACCTACTCGTCATGCTCAAAGCATATGAGACATCGGGATGAGTACATATCATGGCATACATGATAGATCCAATTGCTGAGGCATATGGAATCTTACTCATGCGCTCTCTCTCCTCGGGTGTACTCGGACACTGAGATCTAGAAAGAGTGATACCATGTGACATGGGCAAGAATCCTTTCTTGGAATCTTGCATGCTAAACCTCTTTAGCACCTTGTCAATATATGTACTTTGACTTAGGCCAAGAAGCTTTCTAGATCTATCTCTATAGATCCTGATGCCTAACACATAGGCTGCTTCACCCAAGTCCTTCATAGAGAAACATTTCCCCAGCCAAGTCTTCACAGACTGTAGCTCAGGAATGTCATTCCCGATGAGTAGTATGTCATCTACATACAACACCAAGAAGACAATAGCACTCCCACTAACCTTCTTGTAGACACAAGGTTCATCTTCAGTTTTTATAAAACCAAACTCTTTGATTGCTTCATCAAAACGAAGATTCCAACTTCGAGAAGCTTGCTTCAGTCCATAAATGGACCTTTGCAACTTGCACACTTTATTGGCATTCTCAGGAGTGACAAAACCCTCTGGTTGTGTCATGTACACATCCTCAAGTAGCTTTCCATTTAGGAATGCAGTTTTGACATCCATTTGCCATATCTCATAATCATAGTGTGCAGCAATAGCAAACAAAATTTGGATGGATTTAAGCATAGCAACTGGTGAAAAAGTTTCATCATAGTCAATACCATGAATTTGCTTGAAACCTTTTGCAACCAATCGTCCCTTAAAGGTAATCACATTACCATCCATGTCAGTTTTCTTCTTGAAAACCCATTTGCACCCTATGGGTTTTACCCCTTCAGGTGGGTCAACCAAAGTCCATACTTGGTTTTCATACATGGATTCCGTCTCGGATTTCATGGCCACTAGCCACTTCTCAGAGTCAGGCCCCGACATAGCTTGTTGGTAGGTTGCGGGCTCATCCGGATCCATGAGCATCACATCACCAGTGTGAGTCACGAGAAATCCATATCTCTCGGGCTCACGCCGAATCCTACCAGACCTACGTGGGCTCTGTGCTACAGGAACAGACTCTTGAACCACAACATCTTGTGGTGTCTGTTCAGGTTCCATTTCAGGTTCGATGTCTCCTTGTTGTTCTTGAATTTCTTCAAGTTCTACTTTCCTCCCACTAGTTCCTTTAGAGATAAACTCTTTCTCTAAAAAGACACCAGTTCGAGCAACAAACACTTTTTGCTCAGAAGGATTGTAGAAATAGTAACCCTTTGTTTCTTTGGGATACCCAACAAAAAGGCATTTTTGAGATTTGGGCCCTAGTTTGTCAGAGGATTGACGTTTCACATAAGCATCATAGCCCCAAATCTTCATAAAAGACAAATTGGGACGCCTCCCACTCCATATCTCATATGGTGTCTTTTGAACCGATTTAGATGGAACTCGGTTTAATGTAAAAGCGGCTGTCTCTAGAGCATGTCCCCAAAAGGAGTTTAGAAGGTCAGCTTGACTCATCATAGAATGAACCATGTCTAACAGAGTTCGATTTCTCCTTTTAAATACACCATTCCATTGAGGTGTACCTGGTGGAGTGAGTTGTGATACTATACCACACTCCTTCAGATAGTCACAGAATTCTCGATCCAAGTACTCTCCACCTTGATCTGATCGAAGCACTTTGATACTCTTCCCGAGTTGATTCTCTACTTCATTCTTGAATTCTTTGAACTTTTCAAAGGATTCTAACTTGTGTCTCATAAGATACACATAGCCATATCTGCTGAAGTCATCAGTGAAAGTAATGAAGTATTGGAAACCTCCTCTAGCTTGTGTAGACATAGGGCCACATACATCACTATGTATGAGTCCTAGTAAGTCATTAGCCCTTTCACTTTGCCCTATGAATGGGGCTTTGGTCATCTTGCCCAACAAACATGACTCACATGTCTCATATGATTCAAAATCAAATGAGTCCAAGAGTCCATCCTTATGGAGCTTGGATATGCGGGTCTCATTTATATGGCCCAAGCGACAGTGCCAGAGATAGGTCGGGTTTGAATCATTTAATCTGACCTTCTTGGTATTCACATTATAGATTGGATCTTCGAGGTCTAGAACATACAACCCATTGCTAAGTTGAGCACTACCATAAAAGATTTCATTCAAATAAATAGAACAACATTTGTCCTTTATTATAAATGAAAAACCTTTCTTGTCCAAACAAGAAACAGAAATCAAATTTCTACTAATAGTAGGCACAAAGTAGCAGTTGTCTAATTCTAAAACTAATCCACTAGGTAAAGTGAGAACATAAGTCCCTACGGCTAAGGCAGCAACCCTTGCTCCATTTCCAACACGTAGGTCCACTTCACCTCGGGCCAATCTTCTACTTCTACTTAGATCCTGCACATTTGCACAAATGTGAGATCCACATCCAGTATCCAATACCCAAGATGAGGAAGTAGAAAAGTTAGCTTCTATAACAAAAATACCTGAAGTGGAAGTCTTACTTCCCTTTTCCTTAGCAAGTTCTTCAAGATAGAGCTTGCAATTGCGCTTCCAGTGTCCAGGTTGCTTACAATTACAATGGAAGCACTCCCCTTCCTTTGCCACACCACTCTTTGGTTTCAGTTCAGCTGAAGAAGAATTAGCAGTGGACTTTCCATTAGCTTTATCCTTCTTCTTGTTGGCTTTTCCCTTTCCCTTGCCCTTTTGAACCATCAAAATGGGCTTAGCCTTCTTAAGGTTTTGCTCAGCAGTTCTCAACATGTTGAGCAATTTAGGGAGGGACTTGTCAAGGTCATTCATGTTATAGTTCATGACAAACTGACTGTAGCTTTCAGGCAACGATTGCAAGACTACATCAATAGCCAACTCTTTCTGAAGAGCAAATCCCAAATTCTCCAGATTCTCAATGTACCCAATCATCTTGAGAACATGAGGACCCACGGGACTTCCCTCAGACATCTTGCACTGAAACAATGCCTTAGAGGTCTCAAACCTCTCATGCCTAGCTTGCTCTTGGAAAAGCATTTTGAGATGTTCGATCATATCGAACGCCCCCATGTTCTCATGTTGCTTCTGAAGCTCAGATTCCATGGTAATAAGCATGAGGCATGCAACATCCAAAGCATCATCAGAATGCCTCTTGTGAGCATCCCTTTCAGCTCTTGGAGCAGTGGCAGCAGGCTCATTCGGAATGGGCTGCTCTAGGACATAAGCCTTTCTCTCTTGCTTGAGGACTATCCTCAAGTTTCGGTACCATTTGAGAAAGTTGGTCCCATTCAGTTTTTCCTTCTCAAGGATCAATCGCAACGAAAGTGTCGATGTGTTTTGTGCCATGGTTATCTACAACAGTAAATATGCAGTGTAAGAGTCATGTATTTTAATTCATTTAATAAGGACTTTTATTAAACGATACTCCCACTATTTTCCTCAAAATAATAACCCTTGATATTATTTCGGAACACCTCAGCGCTAAGGTATTCTAGTGGGCCAAGATCCATATTTGACCACAACTTGAGTCAGCTTTGGGTTTTCTCTCAAGTTACAGTTATTTAGGTAGGGAACTCCTTGCCAATTGCATCCCATGCAACTCTTGGATAGTTGGGTGAACAACACTTGTCCAAACTCATCTCATGAACTTAAGCCCAACTCTGTGCCTCTAAGTCCTTAATCCTATTAGGATGACTTAGTTAAGTCGAACCCAAAGTTAGCAGTTTGGATATCACTATTATCCCATCGCGCCTTACCAAGATGAACATAGGTGCTTTGCTTTGGCAAACCCACCTAATCTTGATCAAAGTCTTGACGAGTGCCAACATTTGGAAGGCATTACATTTAATGACTTTATATTTGTTTAAGGGATTTTTCTTTTGATCTCACCAATTTGTTATCTCCGGTTGTCTTATACATGCATCACATACAAATATAAAACATGCATCTCATGCTTACAAGAAATAAACATGACATGGTTATAGCCCAAACTATGCGATATTCTCAAGCCAATGAGAATATCATAAAAGCCTAAGAAAAGAAAAGGGTCTTCACAAGCTCTTTCTCTTCCTTTCTTGGTTGCCCTTTTGTTGTCACCTCCTTGGACAAACCACCTTGGATGATCCTTGGACATACCACCTGGGATGATCCCGTAATGTACCATTACATCAATAATAGAAACCTCGAGTTACATTCGAGGGGAGTAAAATGTACAATGAGAGTAACAAGAGAAGGCACGACTCGCAGGCCGTATTTATAAGTACAACCAATCAAGGGCTGTAACCATGCACCATGCTTCAAACATCAATCAGCATATCATGTCAAATCTCATTCAACAAAAATGCATGCCAATTGATGCGTGTTGATCAACCAGTTTTTATTTATGTGGCACTTCGCATATGGCAGTCCCGCTGGCCTGTCAGTGGGCGGTGGTTCCGCTGACCGGTCAGCGGACGGGGTCAAGGGGAGCCGCCCTTGCGGGGGGCGTGGGGGGCAGCGCCCCCCGGCGCAAAAAATTGTCTTATAATTGCTTAGCCCGAAATCTTCTATTTTGAGCAAGTAGGCACCCGAGACTCCTCTATTCGAGCCACCAAAAATACCTTACTTTCGGTGCCCGAACAGGCCGAATCCGAACCAAGCTAGGGTTTTTGCAACTATTGCAAGAATCCTAATCCATATAGGTATCTCATACCATTCAATTTCGGGTTAATCTCATTAACCAATTAGTGTCGTTTCTTCATATATGTCATATGTTCATTACGAGTTCCAGTTTCATGCATCATGAATCAATCTAATTAATCATGGCCGAAAAGCAACCGAACACATAACATCATGCGATTCAACATTCAATCCTGATTTAGGGTTTCACCAGTAGCTCTGATACCACTGTTGGGTTTCGGGAGCCAAACAGCGCAGTGGAATTTAACCGAAACCCTCCAGGATCCAAGTGAAACGGGGTAAACCGGGTGTTCAAAAATTTTCATACCTAATTTTCGGTTGAGATCTCTCACTCAACTGTAGAGTCGAATCACAAAACTTGAACAGTTGACGTGTTCAAGCTCTCTATGGTATCCACACGAGCCTCTCGGGATCACCACGCTTCCACCACGTCCCGGCAGATACGTTTCTCTTGCGCTCGCAGTGCTAGCTTGCGTCCTCCAAGGAATTGCAAGAGAAGAGTGCGGCTGTCCTTTTGGGAGGCTAGGGCAAGGAGACCTGCGAATTTCTCACTAGAAGTTGTATTTATAGTGAGACTCAACTTCCAGGCCTAATGGGTTTCAAAGCCCTAATCCAATTAGGCTTTAATTTTGGGCTTAATAATGGCTCAACTATTGGGCCCATTATTAATACGAAATTATTGTGAAACCATAACCCAAATTATTAGCCCATGCACTCTAATGATCCAAATAGCTCTATGTGTGCGACCCAATAGGCTCTTACCACGTTGGCAATGATCATAAATCACATTTATGATCATAAGCAATGAGCGGTGTCTAGCAACACATCATTGCTACCCAAGTGACAAGATTGTCGATGATTCGACTAAACCTTTATGATCATCACCGATATATGCCATTGTCCCTTTGTCCAAGATATCAAGACTAAGCACGAGACATGGAATATGTCACTCTCGTATAGCCCAATCTTTGGTTTCTTGATTACCGAGTAAACCAGCTTAAACTGATGACATTGATATCATATATCAACTCATCCGAGCATGGCCATGCATTTTCTAAGTTTCACTCTATCAAGGGGCCCGAAGATATCACTCCCGTTACATAGGAGGGACAAATCCCATCTTGATCATACAAATCCCTCTGCGTGATATGTGACATACCCAATGACCTACTTCAAGTTCGCTCAGTTACGAGCAACAAAGGAAAGTATCAAAGTATGTGACTCACATGTAGGGAACCTTGATGATGTTAGGTCGAAGGACTACATATACCATGATCACTATGAGAATCACTTATCACACTCATATAACGATCCATGAAGTGTTCTCATGGTTGGTCGGTCCAGTACACAAGTTCTCCAACTTGTACCCATAAGTAGACTACATATCTCATATTAGTCTCCACATATGCTAGTCGTTGTGTATTATTGCAACCTGCTCCACAATAACACCAGACTAGGGAAGTTTAAGAATATCATTATTCTAAGGTTAGAATTATGTTTATTACGTTACGCAGAAACAAAACAATGAACATAATTTCTGGATTAATGCCTTAATGAAATATCATGACTAATTGTCAAAAAAATACAATCATCTCATGATTGGCTTTTTGGGCACAATACTAACAACAATACCATGGGTTGGAAGAACTGAAAGCAAAGAGGTTTGCCAGAGGTCTGAAATGTAAAATCAGGAGAGCTCTTAGTCCTTTCAATGCCATTACCTATCATGATGCTGTTCAGAAGGCTTTGCTGGTGGAACAGGAAGAGCATGAAAGCAAATGGTTTCCTAGTGCACCAGGAGAGACCAACCAGGCTGGAAGATTGCAGAAGCCAATGAACGGTAAGGACACTACCAAGTTTGGAAAACCTAGTTTGGATGGCAAGGACAAGAGTAAGTTTGTTGGTGCAAGGTGTCCTCAATGCAAGAAATTCCATGGCGAGAAGCCATGTTACTTTGACACACAAGGATGTCTTAGATGTGGTTCTTTGGATCACTGGATCAAAGACTGCCTTTTGGTCCAAAGAAGTAGCCAAGATGAGCAAGGGCAGAATAGGCCTAATAGGCCAGCTATCAGAGATGTTCAACCAAGAGCTACTCCAGCAGTACCAAGGCCACAAGTGCAGAGAGCTGGAAGAGTATTCCATATTGAAAAAGGGGAGACATCCCAACAAGGGCCAATTAGAGGAAACATTTATTTAAATGGTATGTCTGTTAGTGCATTGTTTGATACTGGTGCTCAGAGTCCATTGCGGCTAGGAAGTCAGGTGAATTAATGAAATTGCCTATTGAATTGATGCCTAACATATCATTAATAAGAACAGCAGGTAGTTAATATCTTTTCACGAATAAACTAGCTAAGGACTGTAAGCTAGAAGTAGGAAAGACTAAGATTATGAATGATCTGCTAGTGTTGTATATTACACAATATGATATTGTTTTCGGTATGAACTGGTTGGCTATGTATGGTATAAAGATTGATTGTGCTAAAAGATGAATCACATTGCCTAGTAATGAAGTGCATGCGTTAATGAATTCTAAGGAATTAGTGTATGAAATGCATGGCATGGAACTAGAAGTGTTAGATGAGATTCCTATGATTTCTGAAGATGAATACTATGTTGGGATTTCGGGAGCCAAACAAGCGAAGTGGAATTTAACTGAAACCCTATAGGATCCAAGTGAAACGGGGTAAACCGGGTGTTCAAAAATTTTCATACCTAATTTTTGGTTGAGATCTCTCACCCAACTATAGAGTCGAATCACAAAACCTGAACAGTTGACGGTTCAAGCTCTCTATGGTATCCACACGAGCCTCTCGGGATCACCACGCTTCCACCACATCCCAGTAGATGCATTTCTCTTATGCTTGCAGTGCTAGCTTGCGTCCTCCAAGGAATTGCAAAAGAAGAGTGCGGCTGTCCTTTTGGGAGGCTAGGGCAAGAAGCTGTGAATTTCTCACTAAAATTTGTATTTATAGTGAGACTGAACTTCTAGGCCTAATGGGTTTCAAAGCCCTAATCAAATTAGACTTTAATTTCGGGCTTAATAATGGCTCAACTATTCGGCCCATTATTAATACGAAATTATTGTGAAACCAAAACCCAAATTATTAGCCCATGCACTCTAATGATCCAAATAGCTCTATGTGTGTGACCTAATAGGCTCTTACCATGTTGGCAATGATCATAAATCACATTTATGATCATAACCAATGAGCGGTGTCTAGCAATACATCATTGCTACCCAAGTGACAAGATTGTCGGTGATTCGACTAAACCTTTATGATCATTACCGATATATGCCATTGTCCCTTTGTCCAAGATATCAAGACTAAGCATGAGACATGCAATGTGCCACTCTCGTATAGCCCAATCTTTGGTTTCTTGATTATCGAGTAGACCAACTTAAATGGATGACATTGATATCGTATATCAACTCATCCGAGCATGGCCATGCATTTTTCTAAGTCTTACTCTATCAAGGGGCCTGAAGATATCACTCCCGTTACATAAGAGGGACAAATCCCATCTTGATCATACAAATCCCTCCGCATGATATGTGACATACCCAATGACCTCATTCAAGTTCACTTAGTTACGAGCAACAAAGGGAAGTATCAAAGTATGTGACATACATGTAGGGAACCTTGATGATCTTAGGTCGAAGGACTACATATATCATGATCACTATGAGAATCACTTATGACACTCATATATCGATCCATGTAGTGTTCTTATGGTGGGTCAGTCTAGTACACAAGTTCTCCAACTTGTATCCATATGTAGACTACATATCTCATATTAGTCTCCACATATGCTAGGCGTTATGTATTATTGCAACCCGCTCCACAATAATACTAGACCAGAGATATTTGAGAATATCATTATTCTAGGGTTACAATTATGTTATTACGTTATGCAAAAACAAAACAACAAACATAATTGCTGGATTAATGCCTTAATAAAATATCATGACTCAATGTGCAAAAAAAAAAAATCATCTCATGATTGGATTTTGGGCACAACACTAGCATACTATGCATTGAATGATGTTGCAGTTGAGGAAGAAGTTAGTGGGATACCTGTAGTGAAAGACTATCCACAGGTCTTTCCTAAAGATTTCCCAGGTATTCCTCCTTCAAGAGAGATTGAATTTGAGATTAAACTACAACCTGGAGCTACACTAGTATCCATACCACCTTATAGAATGCCAATCCAGAGATGATTGAGGTCAAGAAACAACTTGATGACCTACTTGAAAAAGGGTTCATAAGACCAAGTGTTTCACCATAGGGAGCTCCAGTTCTCTTTGTGAAAAGGAATAATGGATCTTTAAGATTGTGCATTGAGTACAGAAAGCTAAATGCTATGACCATCAAGAACAAGTATCCACTCCTTAGGATTGAGGATCTATTTGAGCAACTCAACGGAGCAAAGATCTTTTCTAAGATTGATTTGAGATCTGGGTACTTTCAGTTAAGGGTAAAAGAGGAGGATATACCTATGATAGCATTCCGAACAAGATATGGACATTATGAGTACACAGTTATGCCCTTCGGCTTGACTAACACCCTTGCTGCATTCATAGACTTAATGAACTGTGTGTTCAGACCATACTTGGACAAGTTTGTAGTGATGTTCATTGATGACATCTTGGTGTATTCCAAGGATGAAAGTGAACATAAGCATCACTTAAGAAATTATCTTGAACACACTGTTAGACAATTAGCTATATGCTAAATTTTCCAAGTGCCAATTCTGGTTAAAGGAAGTTTCTTTCCTAGGACACATCATTGATTCACAAGGCCTGAGAGCAGAACTTGAGAAGGTTAAGGCTATGCAAAAGTGGAAAGGACCTTACTCAACTGACCAAGAAGGGTCAAAAGTCTAAGTGGACTGAAAAATGTGAAAAGAGCTTTCAGGAGTTAAAGAGCAAGTTGATTCAAGCTCCAGTGTTAATCCTACCAGATCCAGGTATGCCTTATATCATTTATACAGATGCATCTAGATCTAGTTTAGGATGTGTGTTAATGCAAGAAAGGAATGTGATTGCTTATGGGTCAAAGCAATTGAGACCCTATGAGCAAAATTACCCTACCCATAACCTAGAGCTTGCTGTAGTGATCTTTGCCTTAAAGCAATGGAGGCATTAAATAATGGGAAGCTGATTTGTGATATACACTAACAATAAAAGCCTAAAGTACTTGTTCACTCAGAAAGAGTTGAACATGAGGCAAAAAAGATGGTTAGAGTATAATAAAGACTATGACTGTAGCATTCAATATATGGAAGGCAAAGGCAATCTAGTGGCAGATGCCTTAAGTAGAAAATACACTGGGTTGCTAAAGGGTAGATCTTCGGCAGATTCCAATGAGGAGAATAGTTTTCTATGCCTTTGGCATAAGTGGAAACAGTGGGAAGGATCACAAGTGAATATGTTAGCTATTTAGTCCGGGTGGATTAAGGAGATAAGGAAGACCCAAGAAGTAGACCCAAATCTGAAGGAGATTTCTAAAGAAGACAAAAGGTCCTTGTATGAATCCTTTACCTACAAGCAAGGACTATTGCACTTCAAGGATAGAATATATGTGCCCAGTGAGCAAGAACTCAGAAATGAGATACTTGAGAAAGCTCACACTAGTAAACTAAATATCCATCTTGGAAGTGAGAAGATGTACAAAGACGTAAAAACACATTTTTGGTGGCCAAACATGAAGAAGGACATAGCCATATATGTCTCAAAATGTGCCGCATGCCAAAGGATAAAAGTAGAACATCAAAAGCCAGCGGGAACACTACAGAATCTACCCATTCCTATGAGAAAGTGGAGCAACATCACTATGGACTTCTTAACTGGGCTGCGTATGACCAGATTAAGGCACGACACAATCTGGGTCATTGTGTTAGGCTAACCAAATGTGCCTACTTTTTACAAATGAAGATCATAGACTTACTAGAAAAGTTAGCACAAATGTACATCAAAGAGATAGTAAGGTTACATTGAGTGCCAGACTCCATAGTGTCAGACAGAGATCCAAGGCTTATACCTATATTTAGGAGCGTATTTCACAAAGCACTAGGAACCAAAATCCACCTTAGCACTACATGCCACCCTCAGACAGATGGATAGACTGAGAGGGTTATTCAGATACTTGAAAACATGCTCAGGAGCTTTATCTTGGATATCAAAGGAGAATGGGACCAACATTTACCTTTGGTGGAATTTTCTTACAACAATAGTTATCAAAGCACCATTGGTATGGCACCTTATGAAGCTCTTTATGGGAGAAGGTGCATGACACCCTATTGTTGGGTGGAAGCCTCAGATAGGCTAGAGTTGGGTCCTGAGATCATTGAAGAAACAACAAATAAAATCAGGAAGATACAAGAAAGGTTAAGGGTAGCCAATAAAAGGACCACTGCTTATGTGAACAAAAGAAGACGAAACTTGGAGTTTAAGGTTGGCGAGAAAGTGTGGCGAAAAGTAGCACCGACCAAAGGCATTATCAGATTTAGGAAGAGAAGTAAGTTAGCTCCAAGGTACATTGGTCCTTGTGAGATATTGGACAGAATTGGCAAGGTGGCTTATAGGTTAACTCTATCGTCAAGTATGTCAAATGTTCATAATGTTTTCCATGTCAATATGCTTAAGAAGTGTCTACTAGATGCAAAGCATGCTATAGCAGTGGAAGACATACAGTTAGAACCAAATCTAACATATGAAGAGAAACCTATAGCTATCTTAGCTAAGGATACCAAAAGGCTAAGGAACAAACTAATTCCCATGGTTAAAGTATAGTGGTCAAACCATTCTGAAAAAAAGGCAACCTGGGAAACTGAAAAAGAAATTCTAGAAAGGTATCCAGATCAGTATCCCAAGCTACGGGCAATTTTGGAGGACCACAATTTTTAAGGGGGGGGAGAAATGTTACCACCTTAACAAGTGGGAAAATTACAGTATAAAGGCGTAATGGTTATAAACCATTATATAGCATAATTTTCACCATAGTGAATGAAATGTGAGGGGTAAAGTGAATAATCTACACCTCGCTAAAAGATTACAATTGTTACTTGGTACTAAAGGGAGCCCTAAGGGATTGCTTGCTTTACAAGTAATCTATGGGTCTTATTGCAAGATTTCAAGACTTGTGTACTCAATTGTAAAACTCTAAAAGAGAGATTTTGGAAGGATTTGAATGGTATGGAAGCAATTTTTGGAGGCTGAATTGCATAAAGGAAAAAAAAGCTACTATTTAAGAACCTAGGACAACTAGGTGTACAATTGTTCACAAAAATAACTTAAGGATGGGATGATTTTTGACAAGAGTCAAAGGTGGCCATTTCTAGCATTATCACATCCTTTTATTTCCGGGTTCTTAGTTCAAAAAGGTGGGATAAAGATTAGCCAAAATTCTTTGCTTAAGACATACTTATATTGACCTAAGTGAAGGTTAAGGTTAAACTAATCAAGTCAAGTAAAATATCATGATTTCTTGCCATTTCTTTCCTGTTTTTGTCCCCCACTAGGCACAACCTATTCCTTAGCGCCTCCATAAGCTTCCATAGCCACCATAGCTCCATCTCCCAAGAAATCACAAAGGAAGGCAATCAGATGCAACAAGAAAGAGAAAAACCCTAGTTTTCAAATTTATTGTGTATCTCTTGAAGATTTCAGCCTTCATAGCTTAGGTAAGGGTTTTTTCTTCATCTTTCATGGTTGTTTACTATTCTAAGATGATGATCAAGCATCCATGCAGCTAAAACCATGCTTGGAAGAGAGCAAAAAGCTCAAGGAACCAAGTATAGGTTAAGGGGCAGTGCAGGAACAAGGTTCCAGCCTTACTATTTTTCATGCACTAAGATGGCAGTGTTTATAGGGGTTTCTAGAGCCCAAGTTAGTACTAACTAAGATTAATTAACCTCCTAAGACCAAGCATTACCTTGAGGATGGTTGCCATAGTGATTACATATTGTTTATTTGATTGTTTATGGACTAACCCTAATGATGTATTACTGCCAGCATTGCATTTGATTGTGTTCTATTTGTTTTTGCATTTGGATGGCTATATTTTTGTATATGTGCTTTTTTTTTTTGTTTTTATGTCTTTGGATTTTAGGTATGTTTCTAGGAATTCATGTTTTTAATGATAAGCCCTTACTAAGTTTCTTCAAAGAGACTTACACCCTTTCTGTCCATTTCAGGAGCACCTGAAAGAAAGTGTTGAAAATAATAGCTTAGTGCTTAGTGCTTAGTGCTTAGTCCATTTCAGGTACTTTCTGCCTTACGCAGAAGCTGGTCCCTTCAAGTTTTTGGAGTGCATAGTGCTTTTGAAGTTCTCCAAGAAGCTTAGTGTATGTATTAACTAAGTTGTTTTCATTTATGTGGTGCATAAATGCATGTAAATAATCTGGGTTTGTTATATGTGTAGTGTGAGAAGGATATATGGATCAATGGAGTGTGGTTTGAAGTGTGTACACAATGCTGTCCATATGGTGTTTATGGGCTGTTTTGATGGCATTTTTATGAATGATTGTTAGATGGGCTCTAAATTCATAGGAATGGTTTCCCATGTGTATAAGAGATATATGGACACTACCAAGTAGGATTTGCACCTGGAAATAAAGTGTATGAATATTATGAAATTTTGCATAGGCATAATGGTCAATAGTGGCTAACTTTTTGGTACCCTATACTCTAGCTGCCATAGCTTTTTGTACATAAAGAATTTGGCTATAAAAATTTGGGCACACATAGAAAACTTCAAGAGGAATAACTTGGCTTTTGAATCATTGGATTTGGTGCCCTGTAGCCAAGGTTATGTCCTATCAAAATTTGTTGATCTTGCTGAGCACTGTTCATATGGTCATCTATTTCCCTATGAAGGTTTAAGGGTATAAAAGGGTTTAAAAGCTTTAGTGCATAAGAGAACATGGGTAGAATTTGAGTTGGACATGGTGTGAAAGTTTGGAAAAAAAAAAAGTGCACCAATAGCATCATGTGTGCATATGATCGTACATGCACTTGGGGATTTTACTCAAATTCCATATTGGCTAGGAATAAAGAGTTTCATTGTCATCATTACTTCTAGATGAAACTGTATGTGGATATGTGTGTGATGGTTGGACTAACATACACATCTTTGCATAATGACCAAGAGGGCCACTTGGGTAAACATAGTGCACATGTTTTGCTTGGCCTCCAAGACATCGACTGCCTAGGCCTTAGCTCACTAAAATTAATCCTTGTATTTACATAGTCAGAGTGGTAACACTCATTAAAACCTGCATCCAAAGACACTAAAACACAAAACCACAATGCATGTATATAAGATATAGCAACCAAATGCAGCAGCCATTCACAACCAAAAAAATTCATGAAATGTGTCAGCAACATATACCATAGATTAGTCCATAAAACACATAATAAACATAACCAAATCACTATGGCAGCCCTCCTGAAGCAAATACTTCAACTTAGGAGGATTTTAACACTAGTTAGAACTAAATTTGGGCTCTACAGATCCTCATTTCACTGCCATCTTTGTGTACTTCACACTAGGTCACAAAACCTTCAATAAGTGCACTCCCCTCACTAAGCTTGCTTCATCAAGATCATGGCTATGTTCCAAGCTTAGCCCTAGCTTCATGATTGCTTGAAAATATAGAAAATAACCCATGAGAGCAAGAGAACCCTTACCAAAGTGGGTAGGCCAAAAATCAAGCATAATCCTTGAAGTATCCAAGCAATAGCTCTAGTTTGCTTCCAATTGCTTCTTTTTGCCTTCAATTTCAATCTTTGAGGTATGGTGGCTATGTAGGAGCTATGGAAGAAGTATGAAGGAGGGTGGTGGCTATGTGGGTTGAATATGGGAGAAGAAATTCAAGTTTGGCTTCTTAAATTAGCTTTAGGGCCCTAAACACCGTTATTAGCCTTAATCATGCTTTATGTCCTTTTCTTTACCCATAAGCATGGTTTCTTTGGATTAAACTTATTTGTCCACATTTTGCTCACATTCTTGACCAATTTGGAAGCCATAACCACCTCCCCCATGGTGGGATAATTCCACAATCTCACACTCTGACTTAAGTCAAAAGCTTGAACACCTTAAGGTTTACACTAAGGCATTTAGGCCCTTAATGCCTTTAGTGTTTCCTTTGTCCAAACTTGTCTTCCATGAGCAATTTGGTCCTCCAATTGCACTTTTATACCATTCATATCCTTCCCATAACTCTCCAAACCATTTTCTTGAGAGTTTGCAATTAAGTACCAAATTTCCAACACCTTACAAAAAAGTCCATAAGTTGACAAACAAGCAATCCTTAAGGCTTTTCTTGGCGACCAAGTTACCAACTTGGAACACTTTTAAGGAGGTGTTCATTATACCTTTTACCCCTCACACTTCAATCATTATGAAGAGAATTACACAATATAATGGCCTTTAGCCATTATGTCACTAGTAATTCTCCCATTTTTGTGAGGTGGTAACAGAAACAAATAAATATGTCTATCAGGTATTAACTAGAAACTTAGTTTTAAGTCTTTAGTGTGTACTAGTTATATGCTTTTATATGCCTTAGCTGCACTAGGACAGAGGGGTAGGGGCACTAGGGTGCCTAGACATTACCAGGACACATGGGTATATACCCATGACACTTACTAGCACCTAGCTTGTTAATTGCTTAAGGTTTCATGGTCTCTGAAACAAGCTAAGTACTTAAGTGGATTCATTAGTCCAATTCACATCAACTACCAATCATTCATCAAGTATATGCATGGCAACCAAAACACCAATCCAAGTTTTGAAAACTTTGTTTTATATGCACATGTCTTGCATACCCATATGCCTTGAGCCGGCCTATGCACACTAAGTCTGAAAGCATGCACATAGCCACAAATGAACACAAATGCACTTGCAGATACACATACACATCTCCACTACTTCACACTTGGTCACACAAACATTTAAGCATCCATTCCATCATACTAGCTTAGGCACACATAAGCCTTGGCAAGCTTATTATAAACCTTCTTTGCACACCTATGCTCCTAAAACACACTCACTCAGACTAGTGCACCTAATGCCCAAAACTTCACATACTCACAAACTAGTACACCTGAAAGTGCAATTACATATTCACATGCACTTACTATCATTGGATACAATATTGGTACATAAAAAAATTCATTTCCATACTAGAACAAGTTTACACTACAAATGCCTCTTATCATTCATATACATAACTTGGTGAGCCCACCAAAGGCTACCCATACAAAACATTATCCGAGACATAGTTACAAGTACTTCACCAACATAACTTGGGCATCATAGGTGCACAACATCCAAAACAACTGCTTTGAACATAGTAAGACTACCAATGACACAGAAAACACAATACAATTTGAGAGTTCACAAATACATGCCATTACACTCTAGCATCCTCGAAAATGATTATAATCGTATGAAACATAACTATAGTCTCTAAGACAAGACCAACTACCACACACATGATCAACAAGGCAAACCACAACATATATGCCAATGAACACATTGGCACCTCACTAGACTTTGTTCCCATAAACTCTAGACTCACAATGCCTGCAAGAATGAAGTTCACACACATTAGCTTGATTCACAGGCAATCCAAACCACTTAGAATGTTAAGAAAAACCTTTCACATATATAATACCTTTCCAAACTGGAAAGAGTATCCAATACTCTTAGCTTTATTCCCTCTCAAGCAAACCCTTTCCTACATACATAAAAGTAAGGCAATTAGTATAAAACTTAGTAAGGATTCTATATGGCTTCCAAAGCCCATCATAGGTTTAAGTGTTCAACTTAACCAAATACATCCAAGCTCTTGGAAAGTAAACACTAAAATACAAAGAACACAACACATATATATAAATAAAAATAATAATAATAATCTAAGGGGTTAGAATGCACAAACAAACAAGGAAGTAAACATTAACACATGCACCACTAAACACCAATCCCAAAATGGGCCTAGCAAGCATGAATCACAAACCCAGTTTCGGTTAACCTTCCTACACTTTCTATCAAGTCCAAAAATACCCTAGCTTGGGAATTTAAGATGGCCTACTCAATTCTTAGCCCTAATGCTTTGTCGTGCGTAGCTAATTAGCACAATACACATAGTTGCCAGAGCAACCCTAGCCCTCATAGCATCCTTAGGATCCTTTGGCATTAGAATGCATCACTTAAGAGCTCGAATACTCACAATCAAGCGTAGATTCACCATGGAACTCAGTGAGAATGATGAATCCTTACCTCAAACCTAGCAACTCTTGTTGCCCGAAATCTTAGAAGCTTGAAATTTACCCTTCTCGTCTTGTTGTTGCTAGAACTTGACTTTCTAGTTCAATTAGCTCACAAATCTGCCAAGACCATAAGCCTTCACGCTTAGTTGTTTTGGTTACACTTAGAATCCTCAAGAACCATCAAGAACAAGAGATTGAATATTCATCAATAGAGATACATGGCCAGATGAAGGTGTGAGTGGAAGCATGTGAAGTAAAAGTGGAAGCATATGGGTGGTCGGATGTGTCCAAGTGGCTCATAAATTGGGTTAAGGCTAGCTTAAGCTAGCCAAAAGTTTGCATGAAGCATTTAGTTCCTCATACAAAAGATTCTTCCATATTAGCCACTTAATTAAACATCAGAATAAGCTTCCAATTTAGTCCTTTAAGTTTAGAAAACATAATTTGCGTCCCGGACATGTTATGTTCGAATCCGTGAGTGTCCAACAATCAACATACACTCAAGCTTCATTCAAAAAATTATTTTGTAAGTTCAAATAGCCCATATCCTAAGTCATTCAAAATTCCTAAGCCGTAAATGCTCAAAGCCCATGGCTTGAACACTTAGGAACTGAAGGGCATTACATTCCATTTTATTCTGAGTAAGTTATGAATGTTTTCATTACATTCTAAACAAGTTGTGAATATTTCTATTCTAAACAACTTGTGAATGTTTCCAATCTGAATAAGTTGTGAGTGTTTCCATTTCATTCTAAACAAGTTGTGAACATTTACATTTCGCTCTAAACAAGTTGTGAATGTTTCCACATCATTCTAAACAAGTTGTTAATGTTTCCATTTCATTCTAAACTAGTTGTGAATGTTTCCATTTCATTATAAACTAGTTGTGAATGTTTCTATTTCATTTCAAAAAATTTTTTAATGCTTTTATTCTACACTAGTTGTGAATGTTTCAAGTTCATTCGAAAAAAGTTATGAATGTTTCCATTTCATTTTAAACCAGTTGGAAATGTTTCCATTTAATTTTAAACAAGTTTTCAATGTTTCCATTTCCAAGATATTGTGAATCTTTGGATTTCATTCTAAACCAGTTGTAAATTTTTCTATTACAGACAAATTGTGAATGTTTCCACTTCATTCTAAACTAGTTGTGAATGATTCCTTTTCATTCTAAACTAGTTGTAAATGTTTCCAATTTATTCTAAACAAGTAGTGAATGTTTCCATTTCATTCTAAACAAGTTGTAAATGTTTCCATTTCATTCAAAACATGCTTAGAATGAAATGGAACATTCACAACTTGTTTTGAACAAAATAAAAATGTTCACAGCTTGATTGGAAAGAAATGTAAACATTCAAAATTATTTTAGAATGAAATGGAAACATTCACAACTTGTTTAGAATGAAATGGAAATATTCAGAACTAGTTTAGAATGAAATGGAAACATTCACAACTAGTTTAGAGTGAAATGGAAACATTCACAACTTGCTTAGAATGAATGGAACATTCACAACCTGTTTCGTATAAAATATAAATGTTTATAGTTAGTTTAGACTAAAATAGAAACATTCATAACTTGATTTGAAAGAAATGGAATCACTCACAACTTATTAAGAATAAAATGGAAATATTCATAACTAGTTTAATATGAATTGGAAAACATTCACAAGTTGTTTGAATTGGAAACATTGACAACAAGTTTATAATGAAACAGAAAAATTCACAAGTTGTTTAGATTGAAATAGAAAATTTTTTGAGTTGTTTTGAATGAAATGGAGACATTCAGAACTTGCTTAGAATGAAATGGAAACATTCACAACTACTTTAGAATGAAATGGAAACATGCACAACTTGTATAGAATGTAAACATTCACAACTTTTTCCATTCGAAACTACTAATGAACCTTTCCGTTTTATTCGGAACGGGTTGTGAATACTTCCATTTCATTCTAAACTACTTGTGAATGCTTCCATTTCTTTCTAAACAAGTTGTGAAAGTTTCCATTCTAAACAGTAGTGAATGTTTCCGTTTCAATCTGAACAAGCTGTGAATGTTTCCATTTCATTCTAAATATGTTATGATTCTTTCCATTTCATTCGAAACTAGTTGTGAATCTTTCCATTCTAAACAAGTTGTGAATGTTGCCAATTCATTCTAAACTTGTTGCAAATTTTTGCATCTAAAAAAAGTTGTGAATATTTCCATTTCTTTTCGAACTTGTTGCGAATGTTTCAATTCCATTGTAAATACTTGTGAATGTTTCCATTTCATTCTAAACAAGTTGTGAATGTTTTTGTTTCATTCTAAACTAGTTGTGAATGTCTCCATTTGATTCTAAAGATGTTGTGAATGTTTTCATTTCATTCTAAACAAGTTACAAATATTTCCACTTCAAACAAGTTGTGAATGTTTCAATTCTAAACAAGTTATGCATGTTTCCATTTCATTGTAAACAAGATGTGAATGTTTCTAATTCATTCTAAACTGGTTGTGAATGTTTCCACTTTATTCTAAACTAGTTGTGAATGTTTCCATTTCATTCTGACCAAGTTCTGATTGTTTCCATTTCATTCCAAAAAAGTTGTGGATGATTCCATTTCATTCCAAACAAGTTGTGATTGTTTCCATTCTCAACAAGCTGTGAATGTTTCCATCCTAAAAAAGTTGTGAATGTTTTCATTTCATTTTAAACAATGTGTGAATGTGTCTATTTTATTCTAAACTAGTTGTGTGTGTTTCCATTTCATTCTAAACTAGTTGTAATTGTTTTCACTTCATTATAAACTAGTTGTGAATGTTTCCATTTCATTGTAAACACGTTGTGTATGTTTCCAATTCATTATAAACTAGTTATGAATGTTTCCATTTCAAAAAAGTTATAAATGTTTTCATTTTATTCTAAATTAATTGTGAATGTTTTGTTCAATTCTAAATTGGTTGTGATTGTTTCCATTTCATTCTAGACAATTTGTGAATGTTTTCATTTTATTTGAAAGAAGTTGTGACTATCTCTATTTGATTCTAAACAAGTTGTGAATATTTCCTTTTAATTCTAAACTAGTTCTGAATGTTTCCATTTCATTCTAAACTAGTTGTGAATGTTTCCATTTCAAACAAGCTGTGACTGTTTCCATTCTAAACAAGTTGTGATTGTTTTCATTTTATTCTAAACAAGTTTTGAATGTTTCCAACTCCTTTTAAACTAGTTATGAATGTTTCTATTTGATTCTAAAATAGTTGTGAATGTTTCCATTTCATTGTGAACAAGTGGTGCATGTTTCCATTTCATTCAAAAGAAGTTGTGACAGATTCTATTTCATTCCAAACAAGTTATGAATATTTCCATTCTAAACTGTTAGTGTTGTGCCCAAAAGCCAATCATGAGATGATTTCATTTTGGACATTGAGGCTTGATATCTTATAGAGGCATTAATCCAGTAATTGTGTTTGTTATATGTTTTCTGTGTGACATAATCAAATGTAATTACAACCCTAAAATAATAGTATTCTTAAATTTCCTGCTCTAGTATTATTGTGGAGTGGTTTAAAATAATATTTAGCGAATAGAATATGTGGAGACTAATATCATATATGTAGCCTAAATATGGGTACAAGTTGGGGAACTTGTGTACTAGACTAACCCACAATGAAAATGCTACATGGATCATTACTTGAGTGTCATAAGTGATTCTCATAGTGATCATGGTGTATATAGTCCTTAACCTATGGTCATCAAAGGTTCCCTACATGTGAGTCACATACTTTGATACTTCATTTTGATTGCTTGTAATTAAGTGAACATTAAGGTGGTTATTGGGTATGTCACATATCATGCAGAGGGTTTTGTATGATCAAGATTGGATTTGTCCCTTCTATGTAATGAAAGTGATATCTTCGGGCCCCTTGGTAGAGTGAGACTAAGAAAATGCATGGCCATGCTCGGATAAGTTGATATACGATACCAATGTCATCAGTTTAAGTTAGTCTACTTGATAATCAAGAAACCACAAATTAGGCTATACGAAAGTGACATATTCCATCTCCTGTGCTTGGTCTTGATATCTTGGACAGGGGGACAATGGCATATATGGATAATGATAAAAAAGGTTTACTCAAATCACCGACAACCTTGTCACTTGGGTAGTAATGATGTGTTACTAGACACCGCTCATTGTTTATGATCATAAATGTGATTTATGATCATCACCAATGTGATAGGAGCCTTTTGGGTTGCACACATAGAGCCAATTGGATTATTTGAGTGCATGGGCTGAACTGTTTGGTCTTGGTTTCATGATAATTTCGTATTAATGATTGGCCCAAAGGTTGAGCCATTATTAGGCCTGAAATTAAAGCCTAATTAGAGTAGGGCTTTGAAACCCATTAGGTCGGGGAGTTGAGTCTTCCAATAAATACAACATATAATGAGAAATTTGCAGCTTTTGCCCTAGTCTGCTTAAGGACAACATCAGAAAAGTTCTGAAAGTTCTAGCCACACTCTTCTCTTGCCATTCTTTGGAGGATGCAAGCTAGCACTGCGAGTGCAAAAGGAACGCATCTACAGGGACGTGGTGGAGGCGTGGTGATCCTGAGAGGCTCTTGTGGATACCATAGAGAGCTTGAACACGTGAACTATTTAGGTTTTGTAATTCAACTCAATAGTTGGTTAGAAGATCTCAACCGAATTAGGTATGAAAAATTTCAAACACCCAGTTTACCTTGTTTTGCTTAGACCCTGGAGAGTTTCGGTTACATTCTGCTATGCTTCCTTGGCTCTCGGAACCCTACATAAACAAGTTATGAATGCTCACATTTCATTTCAAACAAGGAGTAAATGTTTCTATTTCATTCTAAACTAGTTGTGAATGTTTCCATTTCATTCTAAACAACTTGGCAATGTTTCCATTTCATTATAAACAAGTTATGAATGTTTCCAATTCATTTTAAACTAGTTGTGAATGTTTCCATTTTTTTCAAAACAAGTTGTGAATGTTTCCACTCCATTATAAACAAATGGTGAATGTTTACTTTTCATTCTAAACAAGTTGTGAATGTTTTTCATTGTAAACAAGATTTGAATGTTTACATTTCATTCTAAACAAGTTACAAATGTTTCCATTTCAAATAAGTAGTGAATGTTTCCATTTCATTCTAAACAAGTTGTAAATGTTTTCATTTCAAACAACTTATGAATGTTTTCATTCCAAATAAGCTGTGAATCTTTCCATTTCACTGTAAACAAGTTCTGAATGTTTCCATTTCAATCTAGAATAGTTATGAACGTTTCCATTTGATTCTAAACAAGTTTTGAATGTTTCCATTTGATTCTTAACAAGTTGTGAATGTTTCCATTTTATTCTAAACAAGTTGTGAATGGTTAAATTTCATTGTAAACTAGTTGTGAAAGTTTTCAATTTATTCTAAACTAGTTGTGAATGATTCCATTTCATTCTAAATAGGTTATGAATATTTCCATTCTATTATAAACATGCTGTAAATGTTTCCAATTCATTCTAAACTAGTTGAGAATGTTTCTATCTTAAAAAAGTTGTCAATGTTTCCATTTCGTTCTAAACTAGTTGTCTATGTTTTTGTTCTATTCTAAACTGGTTGTGAATGTTTCCATTTCATTCTAAATAAGTTGTGAATGTTTCAATTTCATTCAAAATAAGTTGTGACTGTCCCTATTTCATTTTCAACAACTTGTGAAAGTTTCCATTTAATCCTAAACTAATTATGAATGTTTTTGTTTCATTCTAAGCTAGTTGCAAATGTTTCCATTTAAACAAGTTGTGAATGTTTCCAATCTAAACAAGTTGTGAATCTTTTTATTTCATTCTAAACAAGATGCGAATGTTTCCAATTCCTTCTAAGCTAGTTGTGCCATTTTATTCTAAACTAGTTGTGAATGTTTCCATTTTATTGTGAACAAGTGGTGCATGTTTCCATTTGTTATACAGAAGTTGTGAAAGATTCTATTTCATTCCAAACAAGTTGTGAATATTTCCATTCTAAGCAAGTTGTGAATGTTTCCATTTCATTCCAATCAAGGAGTAAATGTTTCCATTTCATTCTAAACTAGTTATGAATGTTTCTATTTCATTCTAAACAACTTGTGAATGTTTCCATTTCATTCTAAACTAGTTATGAATGTTTCCATTGTATTCTAAACATGTGGTGAATGTTTCCTTTTCGTTCTAAACAAGTTGTTAATGTATTTTAGTGTAAAAAAGATTTGAATGTTTACATTTCAGTCTAAACAAGTTGTTAATGTTTCCATTTCATTCTAAACAAGTTATAGATTTTTTAATTTGAAACAAGTTGTCAATGTTTCCATTTCATTCTAAACAAATTGTGAAAGTTTCAATTTCATTCTAAACAAGTTGTAAATGTTTCAGTTTCAAACAAGTTATGAATGTTTCTATTTCATTCTAATTAAGTTGTCAATCATTCCATTCCACTTTAAATAAGTTGTGATTGTTTTCATTTCAATCTAGACTAGTTATGAATGTTCCCATTTGATTCTAAACAAGTTCTGAATGTTTCCATTTCTTTCTTAACAAGTTGCAAATGTTTCCATTTTATTCTAAACATGTTATGAATGGTTAAATTTCATTCTAAAGAAATTGTGAATGTTACCAATTTATTCTAAACTAGTTGTGAATGGTTCCCTCTCATTCTAAACATGTTGTTAATATTTCAAATTCATTCCAAACTAGTTGTGAATGTTTCCATCCCAAAAAAGTTGTGAATGTTTCTGTTTCATTCTAAACTAGTTGTGAATGTTTCAATTCCATTTTGAACTAGTTGTGAATGTGACATGGCAGTCGTTAGTCCTTGCCCAGGAAGCCTGTGAGAACTGGTCTCACAGTGGTTGGAATTGGCTAGCTGTATATGTGCGCGAATTAAAATTCTATGATACTAGTTGATTAACCTAGAATATGCAAGATGCATGCTCTTCATGCTTTGACTTGGATTAATAAAATCCATAAAACATTGACTTGGCCAAGACATTTTCGAAGAAAATAAGTTCGAATAGCCAAAGCATACAAAATCAACATTTATCTGAGTTTACTACACATGAAAACTATGTGGGAGCATTCATACATAAAGTAGACTAATGCCCTCACCCAAGAGCAACCCTAGAGTCTAGGACTCCTCAAAACATAGACATTGGAGGCAAATACGAGTACTATATATACATGCCTCAACTGAGATCTTCCTAAACTAACTCTCATCTTGGATGCGAGTCCCAGTGATGAGTCACAAAAGTCCTTGCTCAAGTGCTACTAGGCTCTACAGCCAAAGGAAGACTGTAGTTAGTACTGTTACTTAACCAACAAATTACCCTGGTAGAGTAAAATCATAAAGATTCTCAAGTGAAATACTTGCAACAAAAGCAAACTATTGTGAAAACCCTTAGTGCTTACCCGGCCCAACAAGTTCAGAATCTGCACAACATAACTGGGGAGTGAGAATTTAGAAACTCTCAATAAGGGGTCTTCATTGTACCTGCAAGAAAAGTACTACATATGGGAACATATGTAACCTGCTGTGAGGTCAACTAGCCCAAGGGTCTAATATATGCATATACCTAGGTCCCTTGGGACCTCTTCTCTTACTAGTCCTTGAGCTACAAGGCATTGCCTTGTCTTCTAGCAAGCTTAGCTTGCCAGCCTAACTAGTGATAAATCACCAGTTGAACATTTCTTATGTTGTACAGTCGCACTATGGTGGGACTATTGTAGACTAGGCCGTAAGGACCATGTAGACTAGGTTCATTAAGGTTTCAGCTTGAAACCTTGTGGCTAATGGCATGGCTAGGTCACCAAGGGTTATAAACCTTTCACCCAAGCTAGTGATACCTAGTTGTGATGCTTTGTAAACTAGTTTTCTTGCTTATGGTAGGAGTAACCATAAAACTTTATAAAACTCAAGAAAACTCCTAGCTCTCAAAAGAATTTAGAAAGTCTCGGAGTACCCCCAGAATGCTTAGACCCAAGGTGTTAGTGTTGTGCCCAAAAGCCAATCATGAGATGATTTTTTTTTTTTTGCACATTGAGCCATGATATTTTGTTAAGGCATTAATCTAGCAACTATGTTTGTTGTTTTTTTTTTTGCTTAACGTAATAAACATAATTGTAACCCTAGAATAATGATATTCTCAAATGTCCCTGGTCTAGTATTATTTTGGAGCGGGTTACAATAATACATAATGACTAGCACTTGTGGAGACTAATATGAGATATGTAGTCCACATATGGGTACAAGTTGGAGATCTTGTGTACTAGACTGACCCACCATGAGAACGCTACATTGATCGTTATATGAGTGTCATAAGTGATTCTCATAGTGATCATGGTATATGTAGTTCTTTGACATAAGGTCATCAAGGTTCCCTACAAGTGAGTCACATACTCTGATACTTCCCTTTGTTGCTCATAACTGAGTGAACTTGAAGGAGGTCATTAGGTATGTCACATATCATGCAGAGGGATTTGTATGATCAAGGTGGGATTTGTCCCTCCTATGTAACGAGAGTGATATCTTTGGGCCCCTTGATAGAGTGAGAGTTAGAAAATGTATGGCCATACTCTGATGAGTTGGTATATGATATCAATGTCATCAATTTAAATTAGTCTACTCAGTAATCAAGCAACCAAATATTGGGCTATATAAGAGTGACACATTCTATGTCTCGTGCCTAGTCTTGATATCTTGGACAAAGGAACAATGGCATATATGGGTAATGATCATAAAGGTTTAGTCGAATGACCGATAATCTTGTCACTTGGGTAGCAATGATGTGTTGCTAGACTCCGCTCATCACTTATGATCATAAATGTGATTTATGGTCATTGCCAATGTGGTAAGAGCTATTAGGTCACACACATAGAGCTATTTGGATTATTAAAGTGCATGGGCTAATAATTTAGGTTATGGTTTCACGATAATTTTGTATTAATAATTAGCCTAAAAGTTGAGCCATTACTAAGCCCAAAATTAAAGCTTAATTGGATTAGGGCTTTTAAAACCATTAGGCCTAGAAGTTGAGTCTCACTATAAATAGGCATATTAGGCTCGAAATTCGCAGCCTTGCCCTAGCCTCCCAAAAAGGACAGCCATACTCTTCTCTTGCATTTCTTTCGAGGATGCAAGCTAACACTGCGATCGCAAGAGAAACACATCTATCGGGACATGAGAAAGCTTGAACACGTCAACTATTCAGGTTTTGTGATTCAACTCTACAATTGGGTGAGAGATCTTAACCGAAATTAGGTATAAAAAATTTCAAACACCCAGTTTACCCTATTTCACTTGGATTCTGGAGGGTTTTGGTTAAATTCTGTTGTGCTTGTTTGGCTCCCGAAACCTTTCACAAGGTACCCTAAGAACCTCCTTAGGTCTTCCCTTGACCTTCCAAGCAAAACTTGGAAAATTCAGCCAATATGCCTATGGTGACACATCGCCACAGTTGTCAACAAACTGTTTGTTTTGCAACATTGGCGACACATCGTGGGAAATGGTATGAGTTGGAGACGCATCACCAATCTGCAAAACCCAGAAAACTTTCCCAGATTTGTTGCTATGAACTTTGGACACTTCTCAAACATAACAAACATTCGTAGATAGCCTCCAAACTTCTCATACATGTAAAACATGTTGCATAAATCACAACCAACTATCAGAAGCCAATCTATGATGCATTACAACATCATTCCAATCATCACAAACCTCATAGTCCACCATGATTCCACCTTGCCCAGTAACTAATGCTATTGCTAGAACTACTCGAATTCATCAAGTGAATTCATTCCAATAGCATTAATTGAACTTGAAAACATAACTCCCTTACCTTAACTTCACTTCACAAGCAAGAAACAATTAACTCTTCCTCAAGAACTCAAATTCCACAAAGCTTCACATAGTTCCAAGCAACCAAAAGCACCAATTACATAAATACTAACTTCTAACTAAAACTCAAGCTCCAAGTCAACTAATAAACATGAAATCAATCAACAACATATTGATTAGCTCGTATAAAAAATAGGGGATGGTGGAGAACTTGGTTCCAAGCTTCAAATCCATGATTTTATGCTTGAAATGAGCTTCCAAGGGCCTATATACTTATAGTAGCTTCTCTTTTCACCAAAAACTATTGATTTTGGGCTTAATTGGATAAAGAAATGATGGTGTTAAGCATGAACTCGGGTTATGGCAGCCATCCCCCACTTTACTATCTTATAAACCAAGTTTAAAAATTAAGCCACCAAAGTATTAGACATAGAACACTTAAACCCCCTTCTCTTGGTAACCTTAGTCATTCTTGGTCAATTTATGTTTATTTCAACTAAGTTTGGGTTAAAGTTAAAAGTTATTTTATAAAAACTCATTTTAACCACTCAGGCCTTAGCCCGACTCGTTGAGATGCATAATTACCATTTTGCCCCCAGACCTAATTTTACGCCTTAACCTTCTCGGAACTTAGTGAACTTTGCTAAACCTTCATATTCTTGCTATGTATACTTGAATTAAGGTTCCAAACTTGATTTAAAATACTTTACTCAGACATGCTTCCCACTAGGGATCCCATAACAAAATGTTTCCATTCAATCTAAACAAGTTATGAATGTCTTCATTTCATTCTAAACTAGTTGTAAATGTCTCCATTCCATTCTAAAGAAGTTGTGAATGTTTTCTTTTCATTCTAAACTTGTTGTGAATGTTTTCATTTCATTCTAAACTAGTTACGAATGTTTCCACATCAAAAAAGTTGTGAATGTTTCCATTCTAAACAAGTTATGCACGTTTCCATTTTATTCTAAACAAGATGTGAATGTTTCTAATTGATTCTAAACTAGCTATGAATGTTTCCACTTTATTCTAAACTATTGTGAATGTTTCCATTTCATTTTGAACAATTTCTATCTGCTTCCATTTCATTCCAAAGAAGTTGTCAATGATTCTTTTTCATTCCAAACAAGTTGTGATTGTTTTCATTCTAAACAAGTTGTGAATGTTTTGATCCTAAGCAAGTTATGAATGTTTTCATTTCATTCTAAATAATGTGTGAATGTGTCCATTTTATTCTAAACTTTTTGTGTGTGTTTCCATTTCATTTTAAACTGGTTGTGAATGTTTCCACTTCACTGTAAACTACTTGTCAATGTTTCCATTTCATTATAAATGTGTTGTGAATATTTCCAATTCATTCTAAACTAGTTTTGAATGTGTCCATCTCAAAACTGTTACCCTTGCTAGAGTAGTCCAATTGTGGTGGCAAAATTGTGCATTTAAAACTCCCGGTGTTGGTATGTTCGGTGGGCCATTAGAACAATACCCTTAGTGTGCATACCCAAGTGGCCTTCTTGGGCACTATGTAAATGCATGCATATTGGTCCAACCATTATGCACATATTCACATTTTATGCACATCGTCGCATCAAGGAAGGAAAACACTAGCATGAGCTTAATCTTGGCTACCACAAGTTAGGCAATCTTGTTAAGTTTAAGTAACCAACCACTGCACTGAAAACTTCCTCCAAAAAAATGATTAATATAGCCATGTACCCCCTATTTTCTTTGCTTCATTATCAAGTAGAGACTTAAAGCAAACCAAGGAATTTTGTCTTACATCAATAGCCTACCAATGGATCAAGTTATCGATTTTTTAAGTTGGTCATAAAATTCTAACCAAATGAACAGTAAATCAGCCAAATTTGCAACATCATAACTTTGGCTACAGGGCTCCAAATGCAAAAATTCCAAATCCCAATTAAACCTCTTGATGTTGGACACCTGCTGTGTAACATAATAAGTATCATCACTAAAATACCAAATGTGCTCCTAAAATCACCAAACTTTCCAGATCATAACTAGACATTTAGAAGTTCATGTACTTGAAATTTTTAGTCAAACTTCGAATGAAAAAGGTCAATTTGAATGTGATCTTTCTGCTGGACCTGAAATGGGTAGATTTGAGAGGCGGTATGTTTCATGGAGAAACTTAGTAAGGAGAACACTTTAACAGTAAGGTAATGTAACTTTTAGCAATCAACTGCATCCAAAGACACTAAAATACAAGAAAACACAATCCATATAACCAATATAGAGCAACCAAATGCAACAATCATTCAGAAACACCAAACATATGTAATGCGGCAGCATCAACATTCATTGGTTAGTCCATAAAACATGTAATGAACATAAGTAGATCACTATGATAGCCCTCCTCGAGCATAAGCTTAGCCTTAGGAGAGTTTTAACTATATTTAGTACAAACTTTGGGCTCTAGAAACCCTAAAATTCGCTGCCATCACTATGCACATTACACTAGGCCACAAAACCATCACTAAGTGCACTCCCCTTACTAAGCTTGGTTCATAAAGCACTTGGCTCTCTTCCAAACTTAGACATAGCTCCGTGGATGCTTGAAAATACAATAAAAATTCCATAAGAGCAACAAAACTCTTTACCTTGTGAGTATGCTGAAATTGAAGCTTGATTCTTGTTGTACTAAAGGAATAGCACTAGTGTGCTTCCAATTGCTCTTTCTTGCTTTCAATTGCTTCTAGCTTCAAGCTTGGAGGTATGGTGGCTATGAAGGAGCTATGGATGAAGTGTGGACATGGGTAATGGCTGGTTGGGTCAAATATGAAGGGGAAAAATTAAGTTTGGCTTATTCAATTAGCTTTAGGGCACTAAACACCCTTATTAGCCTTAATCATGCTTTCTGTCATTTTCGTTCTCACTAACCATGGTTTCTTTGTCTTACACTTATTGGTCCACATTTTGCCCATATTTTTGACCATTTTTCAAGCGATAGCCGACCTCGCCCATGATGTGATAACTTCACAATTTCACCCTTTGTCTTAAGTCAAAAGCTTGAACATCTAAAGGTTTACACTAGGACTTTTAGGTCCTTAACGCCTTTAGTGTTTCTTTTCTCCAAACTTGTCTTCTATAAGCAATTTGGTCCTCCAATAGCACTTTACCAACATTCATGTCCTTCCCATAACTAACCAAAGCTCTTCCTTAAGAGTTTTACAATTAAGTTCCTGAACTTCCAAAACCTTACAAAAAGGTCCATGTGGTGTTGATCATGCCTTTTACCCCCCACACTTCAATCACTATGATGAGAATTGCACAATATAATGGTTTTTAACCATTATGCCACACTTTGTAATTCTCCCATTTTTGTGAGGTGGTAACAAAAAAATTTGTGCATGTTTCCATTTCATTGTAAACTAGTTGTGAACGTTTTCATTCTATTCTATACTGGTTGAGAGTGTTTCCATTTCATTCTAAACAAGTTGTGAATATTTCCATGTCATTCAAAACAAGTTATGACTGTCTCTATTTCATTCTAAATAATTTGTGAATGTTTTCATTTTATTCTAAACTAGTTAAGAATGTTTCCATTTCATTCTAAACTAGTTGCGAATGTTTCCATTTCAAACAAGTTATGAATATTTCCATTTTAAACAAGTTGTAAGTGTTTCCATTTCATTCTAAACAAGTTGTGAATTTTTTTATTTCATTACGAACAAGTGGTGCATTTTTCCATTTCATTTTAAAGATGTTGTGCAAGATTCTATTTCACTCCAAACAAGTTATGAATATTTCCATTCTAAACAAGTTGTGAATGTTTCCATTTCATTCCAAACAAGGAGTGAATGTTTTCATTTCATTCTAAACTAGTTATGAATGTGTTCATTTTATTTGAAACAACTTGTGAATGCTTCCACTTCATTCTAAATAAGTTGTGAAGGATTCTAATTCATTTTAAACTAGTTGTGAATGTTTCCAATTCATTCAAAATAGGTTGTCAATGTTGCCATTTCATTCTAAAGAAGTTGTGAATGTATTCCACTATAAATATGATTTGCATGTTTTCATTTCATTCTAAACAAGTTGCTAATGCTTCCATTTCATTCTTAACAGGTTATAAACGTTTTCATTTCAAATAAGTTGTCAATGTTTCCATTTCATTCTAAACAACTTGTGAAAGTTTCCATTTCATTCTAAACAAATCATAAATATTTCCACTTCAAACAAGTTGCAAATGTTTCAATTTCATTCTAAATAAGTTGTGAATCTTTCCATTTCACTGTAAATAAGTTGTGAATGTTTCCATTTCAATCTAGACTAGTTATGAATGTTTCCATTTGATTCTAAACAAGTTGTGAATGTTTCCATTTCATTCTTAACAACTTACGAATGTTTCCATTTTATTCTAAACAATTTGTGAATGATTAAATTTCATTCTAAACAAGTTGTGAATGT
The DNA here is from genome assembly GCA_005392925.1 of Aquilaria sinensis. Taxonomy (NCBI): domain Eukaryota; kingdom Viridiplantae; phylum Streptophyta; class Magnoliopsida; order Malvales; family Thymelaeaceae; genus Aquilaria; species Aquilaria sinensis. The sequence continues at coordinate 43,932 of SMDT01000705.1, forward strand.
TTTCAATTTATTCTAAACTAGTTGTGAATGATTCCATTTTGTTCTAAACAAGTAGTGAATGTTTCAATTTCATTCTAAACATGTTGTGATTGTTTCCAATTCATTCTAAACATGTTTCCATTTCATTCTAAACTAGTTGTGAATGTTTTCATTCTATTCTAAACTGGTTGTGAATGTTTCCATTTTATTCTAAACAAGTTGTGAATGTTTTCATTTCTTTTGAAAGAAAATATGATTGTCTTTTTTTCATTCTAAACAAGTTACGAATGTTTCCATTTCATTCTAAACTAGTTGTGAATAATTCCATTTCAAATAGGTTGTGAATGCTTCCATTTTAAGCAAGTGGTGAATGTTTCGATTTCATTCCAAACAAGAAGTGAATGTTTTCGTTTCATTCTCAACTAGTTATGAATGTTTCTAGTTCATTGTAAATTAGTTGCGAATGTTTCTATTTCAAACAGGTTGTGAAAGTTTCCAATTCATTCTAAACTAGTTGTCAATGTTTCCTTTTCATTCAAAATAAGTTGTGAATATTTCCATTTCATTCTCAATAAGTGGCGAATGTTTACTTTTTGTTCTAAACAAGTTGTGAATGTATTTCATTGTAAACAAGATTTGAATGTTTATGTTTGATTATAAACAAGTTGTTAATGATTCCATTTCATTCTAAAGAACTTGTGAATGTTTTTATCTCACTCAAAATAAGTTGTGAATTTTTTAATTTCATTCTAAACAAGATGTGAATGCTTCCACTTCATTCCAAATAAGTTTGTGAGTGTTTTAATTCCATTCTAAACTTGTTGTGATTGTTTCCATTTTATTCTATACTAGTTATGAATGTTTCCCTTTCTTTCTAAACTAGTTATGAATGTTTCCATCTCATTCTAACCAAGTTGTTAATGTTTCCATTTCATTCTAAACTATTGGTCGATGGTTCAATTCCAAAGAGGTTGTGAATAAAATGGAAAAAATCAAAATTAGTTTAGAATGAAATGGAAACATTAACAACTTATTTGGAATGGAAACATTCACAACTTGTTTAGAATTGAAATATTCACGACTAGTTTAGAGTGAAATGGAAACATGCATACCTTTTACAGAATGGAATGGAAACATCCATAACTAGTTTAGAATGAAGTGGAAACATTTACAACTTGTTTGAAGTGGAAACATTCACAACATGTTTAGATTGGAAACATTTACAACTAGTTTAGAATGAAATTTAAAGATTCACAACATATTTAGAATGAATTGGAAACATTCATAACTAGTTTGGAATAAAATATAAACATTTACAACTTGTTTCGAATAGAAACATTCAAAGCTTGTTTAGAATGTAATGGAAGCATTCACAACTTCTTTAGAATGAAATGGAAATATTCACAACCTATTTGGAATGAAATGGAAACATTCACAATGTGTTTAGAATGAAATGAAAACATTCACAATGTTTACAACTTGTTTAGAATGAAATGGACACATTCACAACTTGTTTAGAATCAAAAGGAAACTTTCACAACTTTTTAGGAATGAAATGAAAACATTCACAACTTATTTAGAATGAAATCAAAAGATTCACAACTTGTTAAGAATGAAAAGGATACATTCCCAACTTGTTTAGAATGGAAACATTCACACCTATGTTAGATGGAATGTAAATATTCTCAACTTGTCTAGCATGGAACATAAACATTCACAACTTGTTTATAATGAATTGGAAATGTTCACAACTAGTTTAGAATAAGATCAAAACATTCACAACTTGTTTAGAATGAAATGTAAACATTCACAACTTGTTTAGGATTCGTAACTAGTTTAGATTAGAATGAAATGGAAACATTCATAACTTGTTTTTAATGAAATGGAAACATTCACATCTTGATTAAAATGAAATGGAAATGTTCACAGCTAGTTTAGAGTGCAAATATTCCCAAGAAGCTTAGAATGAAATGGAAACATTCACATTCACAACTAGTTTAGAATGGGATGGAAACATTAATTACCTGTTTAGAGTGGAAACATTCACAATTACTTTTGAATCAAATGGAAGCATTCACAACTAGTTTGGAATGAAATATAAGCATTCACAACTAGTTTGGAATGAAATATAAGCATTCACAACTAGTTTAGAATGGAATGGAAACATTCAAAACATGTTTGAAATTGAAACATTCAAAGCATGTTTAGAATGAAATGGAAACCTAGAATTAAATGGAAACAATCACAACGTATTTCAAATGAAATGGAAACATTCATAATTTGTTTAGAATAAAATGGAAACATTCACAACCAGTTTAGAATGGATTGGAAACATTTATAACTTATTTAGAATGAACTAGAAACTTTGATAACTAGTTTAGAACAGAATGGAAACATTCAAGCCTGTTTAAGTGAAGTGGAACATTCACAACTAGTTTAAAATGGAAACATAAACAACTTGCTTAGAATGAAATGAAAATATCCAAAATTTCCTTAGAATGAAAATGAAACATCCACAACTACTTTCAAATGAAATGGAAATATTCATAACTTGAGTAAAGTGAAATGAATACATTAACAACTAGCTTAGAATTAAATGGAAACATTCACAATATGTTTAGACTTAAATGGAAACATTTACAACCTATTTAGAATGAGATGGAAAACTTCACAACTTGTTTAGAATGAAATGGAAACATTCACAACTAGTTCATAATGAAACCTAGACATTCACAACTTGTTCATAATGAAATGGAAACATTTACAAGTAGTTTAAAATGAAATAGAGACATTCATAGCTTGTTTGGAATGGAAATATTCACAACTTGTTTAGAATGGAAACATTCACAACTAGTTTGGAATAAAATGAAAACCTTCACAACTTGTATAAAATAAAATGAAAACATTCACTAGTAGTTTAGAATGAAATGGAAACATTTACAACTTATTTACAATGGAAACATTCACAACTTATTTAGAATGGAAACATTCAAAACTAGTTTAGAATGAAATGGAAATATTCATAACTTATTTAGAATGAAACGTAAACACTCATAACTAATTTGGAATGAAATGTAAATACTTATAACTTGTTTGGAATGGAAACATTCACAACTTATTTAGAATTAAATGGAAACATTCACAACTTGTTCAGAATGAAATGGAAACATTCAAAACTTGATCAAAATGAAATGGAAACATTCACAACTTGTTTAGAATGAAATGAAAACATTCACAACTTGTTTAGAATGAAAGGGAAAACATTCACAACTTGTTTAGAATGAATTGGAAGCATTCACTACCAATTTAGAACCAAATGAAAATGTAAACTAGTTCGGAATGTAAACTCTTACAACTAGTTTAGAATGAAATGGAAACTTTCACAAATAGTTTAGAATGGAGTGGAAACATTTACAACTTGTTTAGAATGAAATAGAAACATTCACAACTCATATAGACAACTAGTTTAGAATGGAATGGAAACATTCACAAATTATATAAATAAAATCTAATCATTCATTCACAACTAGTTTAGAATGACACAGAGACATTCACAACTTGTTTGAACATTTCTATTTCATTTTAACCTAGTTGTGAATGTTTTCACTGTAAACAAGTTGTGAATCTTTCCATTTCATCCTAAATAAGTTCTCAATGCTTCCATTTCAAACTAGTTGTGAATCTTTCTATTTCATTCTAAACTACTTATGAATGTTTTCAATTTCAAACAAGTTGTGAAAGTTTCCAATTCATTCTAAACAAGTTGTGAATATTTCCCTTTCACTTTAATATAGTTGTGAATGTTTCCATTCTAAACAAGTTATGATTGTTTTTATTTAATTCTAAACAAGTTATGAATGTTTCCATTTCATTGTAAACAAGTTGTGAATGATTCTATTTCATTCTCAACTAGCTGCAAATGTTTTCATTTCAATCAAAACTAGTTGTATATGTTTTTATTCGAAACTAGTTGTGGATGTTTCCATTCTGAACTAGTTGTGAACATTCCCATTTCATTCTACACTTATAATGAATGTTTCCATTTCATTCTAAACTGGTTGTGACTATTTCCATTTCATTCTAAACTAGTTATGAATGTTTCCATTTCATTCTAAACTAGTTGTGAATGTTTCCATTTCATTCTAATTTAGTTGTGAATGTATCCATTTCATTCTAAGGTTGTTGTGAATGTTTTCATTTCAAACAAGTTATGAATGTCTCCATTTTATTCTAGACTAGTTGTGAATGATTCCATGTCATTTTGAACATGTTATGAGTGTTTCCATATCATTCTAAGCTATAGTAGTTATGAATGTTTCCATTTCAAACAAGTTTTGAATGTTTCCATTTCATTCTAAACAAATTGTGAATGTTTCCTTTTCATTCCAAACTAGTTGTGAATGTTTTCATCTCATTTTAAACTAGTTATGAATGGAAACATTCACAACTAGTGTAGTTTAGAATAGAAATATTCGTAACTTGTTTAGATTATGGTGTCCTAGGGGACTTCATTCTTCTAATCTATGCATCATCGTGCTTAGTGGCTCGGTGTCGATCCATATAAGATACTAAAAGAAAGAGGAAGAATGGAATCCCCAATATGTTTTTTAGGGGTGGGATTCTTCGATGCCTAAGTAAGAGAGTGATATTGCCAGTAGTATTACTTAGGCTCAAGTTAGTGTTCTCTGTCTTATGTACATGGAAATGGCACCTTTTAGACTGGTTCCTAGGGGGGAAGTCATTGTATCTGCCTTACATGTGTTCGGCTAGATCTGGGATCAATAGCCTACATCATTCCAATTATCACCTCTAACCAACTATTGTAACATAGGCCTTGTAGGGCACTTTGCATGCACTTGGGAGATGTTTTGTAATGGTACTTGTCCATATTTGTGACATTAGCACGTAGGCAAGTGGGGCAAGGTATGGTAAATGAACTTAGGCTAAAGAATAGGTACTTCAAGGTCACACCATGTAGTTAAAGTATCGAGCCTCAGATGGACCTCAGGCAAATCTTGTGGCATTGTGGTTTTATTGCCCTCAGGCGAGCCTTGGCCTCACCCAATAGCCAATAGAAGATATGCTTCATCAATTGAGCGCTGCTTCGGTGAGACCTGCATCGCCCACTCCTATCTTTTTCTTATCGTTGTGTTGTTTGGGCTTCCCTAGGGACCAGTTACTTCAGCCATCAGTACGTTATGTCACCTTATTTGAAGGCCATCATTTGCGTCTCACCATACGGCACGTCTGACATCAGTTCATGACAGAGTAGCTTTATGTCATTTCATGAGTGATTACCTTAATTCTGGATTTCCAGGTACACATGTCGCACAGCGATTGGCACAAAAGGTCACGTGTTCCTAAAATGTGCATAATGGCATTTTGCCTTTTCACATCTTGATTAAATGTGACAATTCATTGTACTACTTTGGGGCTTATATATACCCTTTCCCTTTAGTGGGAAATTCACCCTTTCCTCTTAGTACATTTTTGCTCCTTGCTCACTAATTGCTCTTAGACTTTTTTGGCAAATTTTTTGTAACATCTACAGCCTTAGGTAGTCACCATTTTTATTCTTACTTCTATTCTCCTTTTGAAGTACCATTATGGTTAAACCATCTATATCTTTTAAGGGCAATTGGGTGCCTCTAGATACTCACCCAAGCTGCACTATGGTACAAAAGGTTGAGAAGTGGAGGAAGAAATATTCCCCCCCATAAATGCTACCATCCAAGTGTTGAACAGAGGGAAGATGAGCTATAAGCCTTGGTAGGGGGAGATTATGATCTTCAAGGCACAGCTGAAGATCAGACTCCAATATCCCCCTTACCCTATGGCCAAGGATTTCTATGAGTTTCACAAGATAGCATTAAACCGGCTTCCACCAAATCTTACACTCATTTTAATGCTTATTTGTCCTTGAGCAATGTGTTTGGGCTCGCTCCCCTCTTCCTAATCTTCCTATGATACTACAAGTTTCTCACTATGTTGAAGGGGTCTTTCCTCGTCATGCTTCCTTAAGGTTAAGGAAGCAAAAAGTACTCATTCGTGTTCAACACTCGTGATGGCAGGTGTAATTGGTAAAAGAAGTATTTCTTCATGACCATACCAGAGTCCTAGGGGATCTCAGACAAATGGGCTTCTAGGAGTCTAGAGGTAGATGTGGACAACCCCTCTTTGCCTCTAGGCAAAAAGATGAAGAAGCACTTTCACACTTTTGATACTCACATTTAGGCCATGGCAGACTGGGGGGACTTTGTTGAGGATGCAAACCCCTTTCCTTTCCCCAATAAATGGGACTTAATGACAATTAAGGTGTTGTGCTTCTTGCACATCTACCCCCTCATTTGGCCGAGGCAGTGCCGACTGCCAAAGATGCATTAAAGTCATCTGACAATAAGCTTATCGTTAAAGATCCCGAGGGGCAACCTCAGGAGGATCTGGTCTTTGTCCACCTACTTTGGGGAGATCTTTCTTACTCCTCTTTTGTTTCTCATTAGTGTTATTCACTTAGTTTCCTTATTTCTTTTAGTTACTCAAACTGATGCTTTCTTCTTTATAGAAATGGGTGATGACTTCATCACTGAGTTCTTTCAAAAGGCCTTCCTTGCCAAGGCATAGAAGAAAGATGACGCCAATAAGGTAGCCAAAAGAAAGCCCCAAAGGAATACCTCCAGCAATCCTCCACCGAAAAAGGCTCATGTAGTCTCCTCATCCACTGATGTCCCTATTGAAAAAGTGGTTACTGAGCCAAGGGTGTCTCTGGACATTGAGGTCCCTCTTCCAGATGACTTGGAAGTCATTAAGTAGGAAGAGCTTAAAAAGGAGGCTGTTTCTCCCCCTCCATGTCCACGTACCATCTCATCTTTGTTTGGAGTAGTGACCAAGGAAACCCAGGCTGCTCAGGCTGTGGAGAAATAAAGAGAGAAAAAGAAGGCCAAGGCATTATAGGTGGTGGTCAAAGATGTTGTCAAAAATTTTGACAGTAAAGATGGATCCAGGTAGACCAATGTCCCTCCCTATGGTTTTTTCACTTTCACACCCATCTTTCTCAGTTACTTTTCAACTTATGACTAGATCGAAGGTTGGTTGGGTACTGATGTTATAAACAAACTTCCAAGGGAAACCTCAGTGCCTGAGTGGGTGGTCAAAGATAAGGCTCATAGAGCTGCAAGGAATGTACGCTTGCCAAAAAGGGCAGTTTTGAGGTCACCATTCTGGGGCATGACCAAGGACATGTCCTTCTTTGATCACGCCATTTGTAAGATGATGATTCCAAAACTTTACCTCGTTGTGACTACGAATGCCACTTTCTAGGTGCTTACTCAAGATCTCTCAAAGAAGGAGCACATCACGTTAGCTTTGACAGACTATTCCACCAAAGGTTAGCCCATTTATCCTTTAGCTCTTCTCCAAACAAGCTTTACTTTGCTTGATATTCTTCCACTAATTGTTACTACCTCAACGAATAAGAAAATTACAGTATAAAGGCATTCTGGTTACAAACCATTATATGCCATGATTTTCTCCACAGTGAATGTAATGTGAGGGGTAAAGTATATAATCTACACCTCCTTAAAAGATCCACATAATGGTTACTTGTTCCCCCAAGAAAACCTTAAATGATTGCTTAGTTAACAAGTATCCTATGGACTTTATTGTAAGATTTCAAGACTTGGGTACTCAATTGTACAAATTTAAAAAAAGATTTTAAAGGGTTTTGAATGATATGGAAGCATTTCTTGGAGGCTAAATTGCGTAAAGGAAACATAGGCTATTATTGTAGAGCCTAGGACAACTAGGTTTACAATTGTTCACAGAAATAATTTAAGGATGGTATGATCTTTGACAAGAATCGAAGATGGCCATATCTAGCATTATCCCAGCCTTTTTTTTTCTAGGTTCTAAGGTAAGGTAAGGTAAAGATTAGTCAAAAAGTCTCCGCTTAAGGCATACTTATATTAACCTAAGTGAGAGTTAAGGTTAAACTAATCAAGCCAAGTAAAATATCTTGATTTCTTGCCATTTCCTTGGCCATTTTCATCCCCCACTACACACAACCCATTCCTTAGCTCCTTCATAAGATTCTATAGCTGTAGCTCAAGCTCCTAAATCACAATGAAAGTCAATCGGATGCAACAAGAAAAAGAAAAACCCTAATTTTCTGGTTTCTTGTGTATGTCTTAAAGATTTCAGCCTTCACAACTTAGGTAAGGGTTTTATCTTCATGTTTCATGGTTTTATACTACCCTAAGATAATCATCAAGTATCCATAAAGCTAAGACCTTGCTTGGAATAGAGCCACAAGCTCAAAGAACCATGTATGGGTTAAGGGGGAGTGCATGAACAAGGTTTCAGCTTAATTACTTTTCATGCACTATGATGGCAATGTTCACAGGGGTTTCTAGAACCCAAGTTAGTACTAACCTAGACCAATTAACCTCCTAAGACCAGTCATTAGCTTGAGGAGGGCTGCCATAGTGATTACATAATGTTTATTTGATTGTTTATGAGCTAACCCTAAAGATGTCTTGCTGCCAGCATTGCATTTGGTTGTGTTCTATTTGTTTGTGCATTTGGAAGGCCATATTTTTGTGTTTGTGCTGTGTTTTTTCATTTTTATGTTTTTGCATTTCAGTTAAGTGGCTGGGAATTCAAGTTTCTAATGATTTGCCCTTACTAAGTTTCTCCAAAGAGACTTACCCTTTTTTTGTCCATTTCAGGAGTACCTGAAAGAGAGCATCCAAACTAATAGTTGCCATTTGAATTTGTCTATGAAATTCATATATATTAACTTCCATATGTGTACTTGTAAACTGGAATTTTCATGATTTTTGGAGCACATTAGCTATTTTTGTAATGGTTCTTTCTAGCTTATGCAGCAGTCAGCTGCTTCAAGTTTCTGGAGTGCTTAGTGCTTTTGAAGTTCTCCAAGAAGCGTAGTGTACATATTAACTAAGTTATGGCATATTAACTAAGTTCATGTAAATGAGCTGGGTGTGTTGTATGCACATTGTGTGAATGATATATGGATCAATGGAGTCTGGTTTGAAGTGTGTGTAATTTTATCCATATTGGTTCTTATGGGTTGTTTTGAATGGTAAGGTGTTTGACACTTATGTAATGACTTAAAATCCAAGGGAATGGCTTCCCCATGTGTATAAGAAATGTATGGCACTGCCCAGATTAGTTTTGTACCAGGAAATGAAGGGTATGAATTTGGTATCCTATACTCCAATGGCCATAACTTTCTATACCTAATGAGTTTTGTTATGAAATTTTGACCACACTTAGAACACTTCAGGATGAATAATTTTTCTTTTGAATCACTACATTTGGTGCCTTGTATCCAGGGTTTGGGCATGTCAAAGTTGGCTGATTTTGCTGGGTATTGTTCAGGTGGACAATTTTATATGCTTGAGTGTAAAATCCATAATGGCAAACCTAGATGGATTTAATGTCTCAAACCTGTTGGCCTATGCTATTTCCCTATCAATGTTTACGTATAGTAAATGGTTTGAAACCTTTAAGGCATAGGAGAACATAGGTAGCATTTGAGTTGGATACGGTGTGAAAGTTTGGACATATGAATAATGGGCTCCAATAGCATCAAGTATGCATATGATTGTACATGCACTTAGGGATTTTACTAAAATTCTATATTGGCCAAAAATAAAGAATTTGATTGTTATCATTACTTCCAGATAAAATTTTATGTGAATATCTGTGTAATGGTTGGACCAATACACACATCTTTGTAAAATGACTAAGAGGGCCACTTGTGTAAGCATAGTGTGCATGTTCTGCTTGGACTATAGGACATGGACTTCCTGGGAGTTGAACTCACTAAATTGATCATTGTATTTAAGTACTCAAAGTGGTAATAGTAGTTTGTATTAGAGCATGGTTTGAATTAATGTTGCATGTAGTTGAATCACACATGCACATAGTTACATGCATAGAACTTAGTTGGGTCAACTACTAGTCTTAAGTCGCTAATATATTGTACATATTGTGCTTTTTTGTTGATCATAAAAACCCAACACTTAAAATGAATGTCACATAGGTGCAGGTGAACTACAAAGAAATCGAACCCAGATAAATGAAAACTTTGTATGGCTACTGCAAGCTTAACAACATGCAATCCAAGTAGGGCAAGTATTACCACAGGAGCAAAATGTGGAAGTTACTAGGAACAACCCAGTGAATGTTCCTTTTGAAAGAAATGGGGACGAAGAATTTGAAGAAGATGAGGATAAAAGACATCCCAGAGATAAAAGAATTAGGTCTGAGGTTGGCCAAGTGTTAAGGGTTGGTCATTTAGAAGCCAGGAACCTTAGTGAAAGGAGAGAAAGAAGGAGACCTATGGTGTTATAGCCCTCCTAGTGGAATACTCAGTGAGAGAGGTAAATTCATAATTCCCAAACTCAGATACCTTAATTAGAGATGAATTAGCAAAACAAGTAAGTTATTAAAGGTTTAGTAGGTTCTGAGTGGTTTCTGGCACTAGGTTTTGGCCGAGAGCGAAATGGCCATTTTGCACGTTCGAGGGTCGAGACATATCTTGGTTGTAAAAATGATGTTTTCAAAATTCAAAGCCCAAGTTAGCATTTTTTACTAAGTGTAAGAATTACGTAGTTACTATTTGATGAACATGTAAATTTGCATGTTTTCAAAAAGTTTGGGGTGCAAGGGGGCTTTGTTGTTGAAATAGTTGGAGGAGATGAGTTCTTGGCACTATTCACTCATCTTTTTGCTTCCATTTTAGTAGCCCTCCTCTCACAACCCTATCTCTTTCTCAAATCACTTTAATTTCATGATTTCTTCGAGAAATTAGAACGCCTTTATGATGCCCAAGTCAAATGAAGGTTGCTTTGCATGTTTTTCCATGGTTCTGAAGCTTCAAGATGAGTTTCCAAGCCTAGGCATGGTTAAATTCATAAGGTACAAATTTCCCCTTGTTGATTTAATGTTTATTGAGCTTAATTAAGCTTGGGTTTTGATGGGTTAGTGTTAATTTGGTGCAATATACATTGTTTGTGCCTTAGAACCTAGGAAACCTATAGGAGCCTTTGGAATTGGAAATTCTTAGCTTGTGGTGCCTGAGGGTTGCTAGTTCTTATGTAATTGAGATAAAGGATTTATAATTCATGCATAATTAATGCCATTCATAGCTTACATGAGGTGTGATCCTAATGAATTGGTGACTGGTGTTAGTTGGTGGATGGTATGGACATGGTGGACTAGTATTTTACATAGCTTGGTGGGTTGTTTGTGTACACTTCTAGTTGGTTTGAAAAGTGCATTATGGCATACGAAGTATGTTTTGAAGGTTTACATTGTGGGAAGGCATCCCCAAAATGTTTGGGAGCCTTTAGAGGCCTCCAGAGGTGCTTTGGGCATGTTTTTAAAGTTCTGGCCTCAGGGGCCTGATGCTTAAGTACCAGGTGGCGTTATAGCACCCTCAACCCTATTTGCAACCGAAGAGAAATGGTTTATGGTGCCTTAGTGCCAGTTCTAGGTCCTAGGTGCCACCACTTAACAAAAATGACATGTTGTAGTATTTTTGCCATAACTTATCACTCGGGCGTCTGATTGATGCAATTCAATATTCCATGCAAAGATAAGATGGAATAATGTCATTTACATGCCTTCCACAATCTTCAATTCATGTAGGATTCTCTTTATTTATGTTGAAAGTGAGGAAATATTTGCCCATAATAAAGCACCATTAGTTGGGTGCAAGGTTTAGCACCATCGGAAGCTAGTTGGGCCTTCACATTTGAGGCTTCAATGTGGGAACCATAGTGCACCTAGGTGGGTTCCAAAGAGCCTAGAAAATGAGTCCCACCATGGTCAATGTCACTCCATTAGGGTGAACCAAGTAATATTGGATAGGTATGTATCTTGAGTGATGGTTTAGTGTAGTTGTAGCCTAGGCAAAGTTATTTGAGGCACAAGTGAAACCTAGAGAACTCTTGGCAAGGTTTTGAGGTGGAAGCTTAGTACACCTGGGTTATTGTCTAACCTCTGATCTCAACCTTCTAGCCCTAGGATGTCTTTTCTCCTCATCACCTTCTTCTCCTTCCAGATTGCCTCCATTATTACTATGTTGATCATGATTCACTGGCTCTTTACCAGGCCTTCTTCTTCTTCTTCTACCTTCTGCTTCAAAGTTTTCTCTTGCTCCCATCTGCTCTGGGTTTTCATATACTGGAGGTTGGCCTCTAGCCAAGAATCTCATTCCCTCTACAATCTGTAACATAGTTAACTGTAGTGACTCCATCATTGCTTCTATCCTGGCTGGCCTGTCCCTGTTGGGTCCAGGTGGTCCAGGTATAGGTAATGCAAATCCTGCATATAGCTCTTCGGCCACATCATGCTCAATAGCACCTGCCTGTATCTCAGGCACCTCTGTATGCATACCATCTCTTGGATGGGCTGTTCCATCCTCTGTTTGCTTTAGGAATTCTCATTCCCTACCTCTTGTTCTCATCCTACACTTTAAAATGCAGCTATTCACATATATCCAATAATACAAGTCTTATAAAATCCTATGTAGGAACAAGTCTAGGCTATACTTTCCTTTAAATCAGAAGCTTATTAACCTTAAGCTCTGATACCAAACAAAGCCTATCACACCCTACACAGGCTCCAGCCTGTGCACTCTTAGTGCCACTCACAAATTACCCAAGAGTTATTAACTACCTATTATTTTAGCTGCTGTTTGTTAGGTAGTTTTAAATCTTATTTTCTTACGCTGAGAGCTGGGAGGTGTCCCAGGAGGCTTATGAGCTAATAAGAACAATAACTTGTAGCTTAAGTAGGGCCCAACCACTAACTTGCAACACAAGGCAAGGCTGTAAATCAATAACTTGCAATACAAGCAAGGCATACACTTAATCTGTTAAGTGTCTAGGATGTGTGCTCATCAAGTGTGCTACTTTCATGAGTGACAACCAAGAAGCCCACATCTTTGTAGTTTGAAAATCAAGGTTTCCATGCACATGTATATTCGGCTAAACACAGTATCTCAAGAGGTATCTCCATGAAACATATCCACATACTCATAACTTAACATAACTTGGCACATAAGCATCCAACATATGTACATACAAAACCATGTACTAACAAGGCTGCATACATACACAAAATAGCCTAAGTACAAGCATTACTAGCTTGGAAACATACCAAGGATGCTACAAGTCCAAAATAGCGAAGGTTAAGTTTTACAAGCCATGTACCCTTACTCCCCAAGAAGATACCTAAGTGTGCAATTCAACAGCACACACTGAAGCACCAACCCAATGACCATGTTCATGGTCATGAAAGTGAACAGTACAATCAGAGCCATAGTCCACACATCCATCTTGCACCTAGACTGATCCCAAAACTACACAAGCCTGCAAAACTTAGAATATAAGTTTTGGCCTTAAACCATAAGACTTGTAATGCAAGTAATCAAGCCAAGATTCAGTTGGTACATACCTTGAGCAATAAGTGTACTAACTAGCACACAAACTAGCAACTCAAGCAAACTACTCAAGCTGTATATCCTTTCCTGAAACAAAAAGGTATGGGCAGTGAGTAACAATTACTCAGTAGGGATTCATAAACGACCATGTAAGGTCTATTTAGTTAAGTCCATGACTTAACCTCCACAAGCTTACTTGTCTTGCAAGAAAGACATGAAAACAAGGAAAACACAAAGAGGCCAAGACATATAATCATCATAAACCATCAATATATGGGTTAGCATGCACAAACAGAAAACCAAGCACACAAAACACACACACACACTACAAGATACATTCGGCCATATTCACTAGCACGTGTCCATGTGCACTTTTTGCACTTCCACCTTCACAACTTTACTCCCATTCCACTAGAGCTCCGAATTCACTAGCAAGTTGGCCTCCCTCACTAGGAATTCTAACACATGCCAGTACCTTGACTAGCTAGCCAAATAATACAAGCCCGAAAGCTTCTCAATACGCCCATCAGGCAACTAAGATCACATAGCAAATTTAAACCATCACTTAGTTACTTTATTTACTTGCTCATGGAATATAACCAAGAATCCAAGTAAACCGTGAAACCCTACCTCAAATCCAAAAGCTTGAGCTCTCAGTTGCTTGAGTAACTAAGGCCGAATGTTCCTCAACAAAGATGGCCTAACACATTGCAATTACCAATTAGGCAACAATACCCCTTGTTCATGGAATCTATACCATGTATTCAAGAAAATCACAAATAGTTACCTCAAAAACTAGCTTGAAAGCTCTCGGCCGAATCTTGTTCTTCCAATTTCCAAGCTCTAAACTTAAAATTCAAGGTCGCCTACCTCTGAATTTAAGGATTCCAAGCTTGGTTTTGTGATCAAGCTTCCATTTCCACCTTAATTGCCATTAAAACGGCAGCAATTCTTCATGAACAATTCAAGAACACGCAAAGCCTTTTGGAACCTTTCAATTTTCGGCCAACAAAACTAAAACGCAACCAAGCCTGTAAACACTTGTTTAATTTTTTTAATGGAGAACATGGTAGCCGGCAATGGACACATGTCCAATAAAATGGTATAATACTCCATTTGATCCCATCTTAATTTGCATGGTACGTTTCACCCTTCAAGTCTCCATAGTTACACTTTAGTCACTAAAATGCATGTTCTTTTCGGCATTAATCTTAGCTCATGGCCTACATTGCCAGGCTTTAATCAAAATGACTAAAAATGCTTATTAGCCCATGCACAATTTCGGCATTTTACCAAGCTTAATTAGCCATATAATATTGTTATATTTCTTGGTGGAAAAGATCATAATAACCGGCCATCAAAGTCATCAAATAATTGGTCTAATTCCTCATTTGTCCTTGTACTTATTTGCATGGCGCCATTAACCCTTAAATGCCTCGTTGCTTCATTTGCATCACCAGTTCAAGTGTTCATTGTAGTCCTCCAACTTTATTTCATGCCAAAAACATCATGGTCTAATTTTCCATGCGCACTTTGAATCCAAACTTTCTTAGGTTTACACTTACACTTTTATCCCCATTTTCAATCAAGTCCCTCATGGTTTAAATTGGTGTTTTTATAAATTCTTGGCCTAAGCCAAGTACTAAGGGATGGTCCTAACCTGTAGTATGCATGCAAGCTCTTGCTAGGGGCCAAACCTAAGCACTTAGAGGCACTAGTACTAATGAAGGGCAAGAAGCTAGAGAAAGAATAGGCAAAAGGCTAGGTAAGGAACCAATGAAAGAAGAGAAAGCAAGTAGCCAATCTTAGAAAGTACAAAGGATATGGCTTCTCATAGGAGAACAAAGACCCCTAGAAGAAGAAGAGAAAGATCAAGAAATGAGGGATTAAGGGAAGGCCAACTAGAAGGCTTCCTAGCACTTAAACCCCTAGTGTGTAAAGGAAGCGGTGATCCATAAGAAGCTAAATTCTGGATTTACCAGATAGAGAAAATGTTTGAAATGATAGAGGTCACATCCACCTTGAAATCATTATTAGCTACCTTTAAGCTAAAAGGTTGTGAAGAGCTTTGGTGGAGGATAGTGCAAAAGGGCATACATGAGCAAAAATGAAAGAAAATCCACACGAGAAAGAGGAACATGAGTTGGACTAGCTTGATTAAAATGAAATTGAAACATTCACAATATGTTTAGAATGAAATGCGAACATTGATAACTTATTTGGAATGAAATTGAAATTTTCACAACATTTTAGAATGAAATGGAAACATTCAAAAATTGTTTAGACTGAAATAGGAACATTCATAACTTATTTAGGATGGGAATATTCACAACATGTTTAAAAAAAATGGAAACAATCACAACTTATTTAGAATAAAATGGAAACATTCATAACTTGTTTGCATTGGAAACATTCACAACTTTTTTACACTAAAACGGAAATTTCATAACTTGTTTGAAATGAAATGGAAACCTTCTGTACTTCTTTAGAATAAAATGCAAACGTTCACAACCCTTCTACAATGGAAACATTCACAACCTCTTAGAAAAAATGAAAATATTCGTGCAACCTTAGAATGAAATGGGAACAATCACAACTTGTTTGGAATGTAATGGAAAACCTAACAACTTCTTTGGAATGGAAACATTCACAACTTGTTAGGAATGGTCAGGAATATTCACAACTTTTTTACAATGGAATGAAAACGTTAACAACTTGTTTAGAATGAAATGGCTTCTTTGGAATGGAAACATTGAAAACATGTTTAGAATGAAACAGAAGCATTCACAACTTGTTCAAAATGAAACGGAAACGTTCACAACTTTTTTATAATGAAATGGAAACATTCACAAATTATTTGGAATGGAAACATTCATAAATTTTTTAGAATGGAATGGAAATATTCACAACTTGTTTAGTTGAAATGGAAACATTCGCATCTTGATTGTGTACTGGACCGACCCACCATGAGAATGCTACGTGGATCGTTACATGAGTGTCATAAGTGATTCTCATAGTGATCATGGTATATGTAGTCCTTTGACCTAAGGTCATCAAGGTTCGCTACATGTGAGTCACATACTTTGATACTTCCATTTGTTGCTCATAACTGAGTCAACTTGAAGGAGGTCATTAGGTATGTCACATATCATGCGGAGGGTTTTGTATGATCAAGATGGGATTTGTCCCTCCTATGTAATGGTAGTGATATCTTCAAGGCCCATTGATAGAGTGAGACTTTGCATGGCCATGCTTGGATGAATTGATATATGATATCAATGTCATCAGTTTAAGTTAGTCTACTTGGTAATCAAGAAACCAAAGATTGGGCTATACGAGAGTGACACATTCCATGTCTCGTGCTTAGTCTTCATATCTTGGACAAAGGGATAATGGCATATATGGATAATGATCATAAAGGTTTAGTTGAATCACTGATAATCGTGTCACTTGGGTAGCAATGATGTGTTGCTAGACATTACTCATTGCTTATGATCATAAATGTTATTTATGACCATTGCCAATGTGGTAAGAGCCTATTGGGTCGCACACATAAAGCCTATTTGGATTATTTGAGTGCATGGGCTAATTTATTTAGGTTATGGTTTCATGATAATTTCATATTAATAATTGGCCCAAAAGTTGAGCCGTTATTAAGCCTAAAATTAATCCTAATTGGATTAGGGCTTTCAAACCCATTAGGCTTGGAAGTTGAGTCTCACTATAAATACATCATATAGTGAGAAATTTGCAGCTTTTTGCCCCAGCCTCCAAAAAGTTGGGGCTCGTGTAGATACCATAAATAGCTTAAACACGTCAACTGTTCAGGTTTTTGTGATTCTACTCAATAGTTGGGTGAAATATCTCAACCGAATTAGGTATGAAAATTTTGAACACCAAATTTACCCTATTTCACTTGGATCCTAGAGGATTTCAGTTATATTCCGTTGCACTTATTTGGCTCCCGAAACCCTACAATGGAAATGTTTACAACTTGTTTAAAATGATTTCAGTAATTGTTTAGAATGAAATGAAAATATTACAACTTGTTTATAATTAAATGGAAACAACCACAACAAGTTTAAAGTGCAATGGAAACGTTCACAATATATTTGGAACGAATTGAAAATGTTCACAACTTGTTTCAAATCAAATGGTAATAGTCACAACTTATTTGGAATGAAAACATTCACAACTTGTTTAGAATGAAATGGAAACACCGATAACTATTTTGAAATGGAAAAATTCACAACTTGTTTAAAATGAAATGGAAACAATTACAACTTCTTTAGAATGAAATGGAAAGATTAAAAAAAAATTTGGAATGAAAGCATTCACAACTTGTTTAGAATAAAATTGAAACCTTCACAATTTTTTTGGAATGAAAATATTCACAACCTGTTTAAAATGAGATGGAAACATTCCCAACTTTTGTGGAATGGAAACATTCACAACTTTTTTGGAATGAAAAGAAAACATTGCTACCCTGTTTGGAATGGAAAGAATCACAACTTGCTTAGAATGAAATGGAAACATTCAGAATGAAAACATTCACAACTTCTTTAAAATGAAATGGAAACAATCACAACTTGTTAAGAATGGAATAGAAACATTCACAACTTATTTGGAATCGAATAGAAATATTCACAACTTGCTTGGAATGAACACATTCACAACTTGTTTACAATCAATTAGAAACATTCACAAGTTGTTTGGAATGGAAACAATCACAAGTTATTTCAGAGGAAATGGAAACATTCACAACTTTTTTGAAATGGAAATATTCATAATTTGTTTAGAATGAAATGAAAACATTCTCAACTTGTTCAGAATGGAAACATTCATAACTATTTTTAAAATGAAAAGGGAACATTCAAAACTTGTTTGGAATGGAAATAATGACAAATTGTTTAGAATGAAAAAGAAACATCACAACTTGCTTAGAATGGAATAAAATGTTCACAACATGTTTGGAGCAATATGGAAACATTCACAACGTTTTTAGAAAGAAAAGGAAACATTCACAACTAGTTTAGAATGAAAAGGAAACATTCATAACTTGTTTGGAATGCTGAGTGGAATGAAATACAAACATTGACAACTTGTTTTCAATAAAAAGTAAACATTCATAGCTTATTTAAAATGAGATGGAAACGTTCACAACTTCTTTAGAATGCAATGGAAACATTCACAACTTCTTTAGAATGCAATGGAAAATGACATGGAATGATTCACAACTTGCTTAGAATGAAGTGAAAACATTTAAATCTTGTTTAGAATGGAAACAATCACAACATGTTCAGAATGAAATGGAAACATTCACAACTTGTTTGGAATTTAAACATTAACAACTTGTTTAGAATGAAATGGAAACATTCAGAACTTGTTTAGAGCAGAAACATTTATAACTTGTTTAGAATGAAGTTGAAACATTCACAACTTGTTTAGAGTGGAAACAATGACAACTTATTTAGAATGAAATGGAAACATTCACAACTTATTTAGAACAAAATGGAAACATTCAAAACTTGCTTCAAATGAAATAGAAACATTCATAGCTTGTTAAGAATGGAAACGTTGAATACTTGTTTTCAATGAAATGGAGACATTCAAAACTTGTTTAATGTGAAATAGGAACATTCACAACTTGTTTTGAATTGAAACATTCAAAACTTGTTTAGAATGAAATGGAAACATTCACAACTTGTTTTGAATAAAATGAAAACTTTGACAACTTGTTTAAAGTGAAATGGAAACATTCAGAACTTTTTTAGAATGGAAACAATCACAACATGTTTAGAATGAAGTGGTAGAATTCACAACTCATTTTGAATAAAATGGAAACATTCATAACTTCTTTTGAATTAATTTCATACATTCAGAAACTTGTATGGAGTGGAAACATTCAGGAACTATTTAGAATGAAATGGGAAAACTAACAATTTATTTGCAATGTGATGAAAACATTCACAAGTTGTTTGTATGAATTGGAAATATTCACAACTTGTCTAGATTGAAATGGAAGCATTGACAACTGGTTTATAATGAAATAGAAAGATTCATAAGTTGTTTAGAATGGAAAAATTCATAACTTGTTTAGAAAGAAGTGGAAATATTCGTAGCTTCTTTGAAATAGAAAGATCCATAACTTGTCTATAATGAAATGGAAACATTCATAACCTGTTTAGATTGAAATGCAAACACTTACAACTTGTTTCGAGTAGAAACACTAACAAATTGCTTGAAATAGAATATTTCACAACTTGTGTAGAATGAAATGGAAACGCCTACAACTTGTAACACCCTCATATCCCACATGGGTGAATTATTGGAAGCTTTATGTGGATGTATGGGCTCTAGTTCTAGAACATGGGCACATATCTCAAGTCCTCTCCATAAAAGGTAGCCCATGTGGTGTGGGCAGGTGTTCCGTTAAATGGTTTTGGACTTAGGACATTACAGATGGTATCAAAGCTGACTCGAGGCCACGATGGTGTGGCATAGTGGGTGTGCACATACATCATCTACCGAGACTGATCCTGGATTTGAGAGGCTACTCGGCCAGGGGCTAAGTAGTCCGATTAGAGATGTTAGTTGGTCTAGGGAACCTTGTGGGATATAGGGGTGTTACAATTTCGATTCCAAATAATTTGTAAACATTTCCATTTCATTTCACTTTAAACAAGTTGCGAATGCTTTCATTCCAAAAATGTTGTGAATGTTTCAATTTCATAATAAAAAAGTTGTGATCATTTTCATTTCATTCCAAACAAGTCATGAATATTTCCATTTCACTCTAAACAAGTTGTGAAAGTTTCCATTCTAGACAAGTTGTTAATGATTCCATTTCATTTCACCCTACACAAGTTATGAAAGTTAACATTCCAAACCGGTTGTGAGTGTTTGCATTTCATTCTAAATAATTTATGAATGTTTCCATGCCAAACAAGTTATGAAAGATTCTATTTAATTCTAAATAAGTTGTAAATGTTTCCATTTCAATCTAAACAAGTTGTGAATGTTTTTATTTCATTGCAACTAGTTGTTAATCTTTTCATTTCATTCTAAACAAGTTGTGAATGCCTCCATTCATTCTAAACAAGTTGTCAATGTTATCGTTTCAAAAAAGTTATGAATGTTTCATATCCAAATAAGTTGTAAATGTTTCCATTTCATTCTATACAAGCTTTGAATGTTTGCATTCAAAACAAGTTGTAAATTTTCCCATGTCATCCTAAACAAGTTGTGAAGGTTTCCATTTCATTCTAAATAAATTGTAAATGTTTCTATTTCATTCAAAACAAGTTGTGAATGTTTCCATTCCAAACAATTTATGAACATTTCTACTTCATTCTACACAAGTTATGAATGTTTTCATTCCAAATTAGTTGTGAATGTTTCCATTCTAAACAAGTTGTGATGTTTCTGTTCCGAATAAGTTAAGAATATTTCCATTTTAGTCTAAACAAGTTGTAAATGTTTTTATTCAAAACATGTTATGAATGATTCCCTTTTGATTATTAACATGTTGTGAATGTTTCCATTATAAACAGATTATGAATCTTTTTGTTTTAAATAGGTTATGAATGTTTCCATTCCATTCTAAACAAGTTCGGAATGTTTCTATTTCATTCTAAGCAAGTTGTGGAAGTTTCCAATTCATTGCAAACAATTTTAGAATGTTTCCATTTCATTCTAAACAAGTTAAGTATGTTTCTATTCCATTATAAACAAGTTGTGTATGTTTCCATTCCATCTAAACAAGTTGTAAAAGTTTCCATTTCATTCTAAAAAAGTTGTGTATGTTTCCATTTCAAACAAGTTTTGAACCTTCCATTCTAAACGAGTTATAAATGTTTCCATTCCAAACAGATTATGAATGGTTGCATTTCATTCTAACCAAGTTATGAATGTTTTCATTTCATTCCAAAGAAGCTGTGAACGTATCCATTCCAAACAAGTTCTAATTGTTTCCATTTCATTCAAAACTAGCTGTGATTGTTTCCATTCGAAAAAGGTTGTAAAAGCTTCCATTTCCTTCAAAAGAAGTTGTGAATGTTTCCATTTCAAGCAAGTTGTGAATGTTTCCACTCCAAACAAGTTGCGAATGTTTCTATTTCATTTCAAATAGGTTGTGAATGTTTCCATTCCAAACAAGTTCTAACTGTTTCTATTTAATTCTAAACAAGTTGTGATTGTTTCCATTCCAAACAAGTTGAAATGTTTCAATTCCAAACAAGTGGTCAATGTTTCCATTTCATTTTAAACAAGTTGTTAATGTTTCCATTCCAAACAAGTTGCCAGTGTTTCTATTTCTTTCCAAACAAGTTTTGATCATTTTCATTTCATTTTAATCTTGTTGTGAATGATTTTGTTCAAAACAAGTTATGAATGTTTTCCTTTCATTTTGAACAAGTTGTGAATGTTTCCATTCCAAACAAGCCGTGAATGTTTACACTCCAATCATGTCATGAATGTTTTTGTCCTAAACAAGTTGTTAATGTTTCCTTTTCATTATAAACCAATTGAGAATATTTTCATTTCATCCCAAACAAGTTGTGAATGTTTACATTTCAAAAAAGCTGTGAACATTTCCATTTTATTGTAAACAAGTTGTCAACGTTCCCATTTCATTTTAAACAAATTGTGCATCTTTCCATTTCATTCTAAATAAGTTGTGAATGTTTTCATTTTATTTAAAAAAGGTTGTAAATGTTTCCATTTCCTTCCAAACATGTTGTGAATGTTTCCAATTCATTACAAACTAGTTGTGAATGTTTCCATTTCATTCCAAACAAGTTGTGAATGTTTCCATTTCATTCCAAACAAGTTGTGAATGTTTCCATTTCATTCCAAACAAGTTGTGAATGTTTCCATTTCATTCCAAACAAGTTGTGAATGTTTCCATTTCATTCCAAACAAGTTGTGAATGTTTTCATTTCATTCTAAATAAGTTGTGAATGTTTCCATTTCATTCCAAACAAGTTGTGAATGTTTCCATTTCATTCCAAACAAGTTGTGAATGTTTTCATTCCATTTTAAACAAGTTGTGAATGTTTCCATTTCATTTTAAACTAGTTGTGAATGTTTCCATTTTTCAAACAAGTTGTGAATGTTTCCATTTCATTCCAAACAAGTTGTGAATGTTTCCATTTCATTCCAAACATGTTGTGAATGTTTTCCATTCCATTCCAAACAAGTTGTGAATGTTTCCATTTCATTCCAAACAAGTTGTGAATGTTTCCATTCATTCCAAACAAGTTGTGAATGTTTCCATTTCATTCCAAACAAGTTGTGAATGTTTCCATTTCATTCCAAACAAGTTGTGAATGTTTCCATTTCATTCCAAACAAGTTGTGAATGTTTCCATTTCATTCCAAACAAGTTGTGAATGTTTCCATTTCATTCCAAACTAGTTGTGAATGTTTCAATATCATTCCAAACAAGTTGTGAATGTTTCCATTTCATTCCAAACAAGTTGTGAATGTTTCCATTTCATTCCAAACAAGTTGTGAATGTTTCCATTTCATTCCAAACAAGTTGTGAATGTTTCCATTTCATTCCAAACAAGTTGTGAATGTTTCCTTTCATTCCAAACATGTTGTGAATGTTTCCATTTCATTCCAAACAAGTTGTGAATGTTTCCATTTCATTCCAAACAAGTTGTGAATGTTTCCATTTCATTCCAAACAAGTTGTGAATGTTTCCATTTCATTCCAAAACAGTTGTGAATGTTTCCATTTCATTCCAAACAAGTTGTGAATGTTTCCATTTCATTCCAAACAAGTTGTGAATGTTTCCATTTCATTCCAAACAAGTTGTGAATGTTTCCATTTCATTCTAAACAAGTTGTGAATGTTTCCATTTCATTTTAAACTAGTTGTGAATGTTTCCATTTCATTCCAAACAAGTTGTGAATGTTTCCATTTCATTCTCCATTCCAAACAAGTTGTGAATGTTTCCATTTCATTCCAAACTAAGTTGTGAATGTTTCCATTTCATTCCAAACAAGTTGTGAATGTTTCCATTTCATTCCAAACAAGTTGTGAATGTTTCCATTTCATTCCAAACAGTTGTGAATGTTTCCATTTCATTCCAAACAAGTTGTGAATGTTTCCATTTCATTCCAAACAAGTTGTGAATGTTTCCATTTCATTCCAAACAAGTTGTGAATGTTTCCATTTCATTCCAAACAAGTTGTGAATGTTTCCATTTCATTCCAAACAAGTTGTGAATGTTTCCATTTCATTCCAAACAAGTTGTGAATGTTTCCATTTCATTCAAAACAAGTTGTGAATGTTTCCATTTCATTCCAAACAAGTTGTGAATGTTTCCATTTCATTATAAACAAGTTGTGAATGTTTCCATTTCATTCCAAACAAGTTGTGAATGTTTCCATTTCATTCCAAACAAGTTGTGAATGTTTCCATTTCATTCCAAACAAGTTGTGAATGTTTCCATTTCATTCCAAACAAGTTGTGAATGTTTCCATTTCATTCCAAACAAGTTGTGAATGTTTCCATTTCATTCCAAACAAGTTGTGAATGTTTCCATTTCATTCCAAACAAGTTGTGAATGTTTCCATTTCATTCCAAACAAGTTGTGAATGTTTCCATTTCATTCCAAACAAGTTGTGAATGTTTCCATTTCATTCCAAACAAGTTGTGAATGTTTTCATTTCATTCCAAACAAGTTGTGAATGTTTCCATTTCATTCCAAACAAGTTGTGAATGTTTCCATTTCATTCCAAAAGTTGTGAAAGTTGTGAATGTTTTCATTCCAAACAAGTTGTGAATGTTTCCATTTCATTCCAAACAAGTTGTGAATGTTTCCATTTCATTCCAAACAAGTTGTGAATGTTTCCATTTCATTCCAAACAAGTTGTGAATGTTTCCATTTCATTCCAAAAAAGTTGTGAATGTTTCCATTTCATTCCAAACAAGTTGTGAATGTTTCCATTTCATTCCAAACAAGTTGTGAATGTTTCCATTTCATTCCAAACAAGTTGTGAATGTTTCCATTTCATTCCAAACAAGTTGTGAATGTTTCCATTTCATTCCAAACAAGTTGTGAATGTTTCCATTTCATTCCAAACAAGTTGTGAATGTTTCCATTTCATTTCATTCCAAACAAGTTGTGAATGTTTCCATTTCATTCCAAACAAGTTGTGAATGTTTCCATTTCATTCCAAACAAGTTGTGAATGTTTCCATTCATTCCAAACAAGTTGTGAATGTTTCCATTTCATTCCAAACAAGTTGTGAATGTTTCCATTTCATTCTAAACAAGTTGTGAATGTTTCCATTTCATTCCAAACAAGTTGTGAATGTTTCCATTTCATTTTAAACAAGTTGTGAATGTTTCCATTTCATTCCAAACAAGTTGTGAATGTTTCCATTTCATTCCAAACAAGTTGTGAATGTTTCCATTTCATTCTAAACAAGTTGTGAATGTTTGAATGTTTTCATTCCAAACAAGTTGTGAATGTTTCCATTTCATTCAAACAAGTTGTGAATGTTTCCATTTCATTCCAAACAAGTTGTGAAATGTTTCATTTCATTCCAAACAAGTTGTGAATGTTTCCATTTCATTCTAAACAAGTTGTGAATGTTTCCATTTCATTCCAAACTAGTTGTGAATGTTTCCATTTCATTCTAAACAAGTTGTGAATGTTTCCATTTCATTCCAAACAAGTTGTGAATGTTTCCATTTCATTCCAAACAAGTTGTGAATGTTTCCATTTCATTCCAAACTAGTTGTGAATGTTTCCATTTCATTCCAAACAAGTTGTGAATGTTTCCATTTCATTCCAAACAAGTTGTGAATGTTTCCATTTCATTCCAAACAAGTTGTGAATGTTTTCCATTCATTCCAAACAAGTTGTGAATGTTTCCATTTCATTCCAAACAAGTTGTGAATGTTTCCATTTCATTCCAAACAAGTTGTGAATGTTTCCATTTCATTCCAAACAAGTTGTGAATGTTTCCATTTCATTCCAAACAAGTTGTGAATGTTTCCATTTCATTCCAAACAAGTTGTGAATGTTTCCATTTCATTCCAAACAAGTTGTGAATGTTTCCATTTCATTCCAAACAAGTTGTGAATGTTTCCATTTCATTCCAAACAAGTTGTGAATGTTTCCATTTCATTCCAAACAAGTTGTGAATGTTTCCATTTCATTCCAAACAAGTTGTGAATGTTTCCATTTCATTCCAAAAAGTTGTGAAGTTGTGAATGTTTTTCATTCATTCCAAACAAGTTGTGAATGTTTCCATTTCATTCTAAACAAGTTGTGAATGTTTCCATTTCATTCCAAACAAGTTGTGAATGTTTCCATTTCATTCCAAACAAGTTGTGAATGTTTCAAAAATTTCATTCCAAACAAGTTGTGAATGTTTCCATTTCATTCCAAACAAGTTGTGAATGTTTCCATTTCATTCCAAACAAGTTGTGAATGTTTCCATTTCATTCTAAACAAGTTGTGAATGTTTCCATTTCATTCCAAACAAGTTGTGAATGTTTCCATTTCATTCCAAACAAGTTGTGAATGTTTCCATTTCATTCAAACAAGTTGTGAATGTTTCCATTTCATTCCAAACAAGTTGTGAATGTTTCCATTTCATTCCAAACAAGTTGTGAATGTTTCCATTTCATTCCAAACAAGTTGTGAATGTTTCCATTTCATTCCAAACAAGTTGTGAATGTTTCCATTTCATTCCAAACTAGTTGTGAATGTTTCCATTTCATTCCAAACAAGTTGTGAATGTTTCCATTTCATTCCAAACAAGTTGTGAATGTTTCCATTTCATTCCAAACAAGTTGTGAATGTTTCCATTTCATTCCAAAGTAGTTGTGAATGTTTCCATTTCATTCCAAACAAGTTGAAACATTTCCTTTTCCATTCATGTGATGAAAAATTCGAGTTGTGAATGTTTCCAGTTTTTATTCTAAACAAGTTGTGAATGTTTCTTTTACATTTTAAACAAGTTGTGAACTTTTCCATTCCAAAAAAGTTGTAAGTGTTTCCATTTCATTCTAAACAAGTTGTGAATGTTTCCAATTCCAAACAAGTTGTGAATTTTTCCATTTCATCCTAAACAGGCTGTGAATGTTTGCATTTCATTCTAAATAAGTTATGAGTGTTTTCATTTTATCATTAATAGATTGTGAATGTTTTGAATTCATTCCAAACAAGTTGTGAATGTTTTCACTCCATTCTACACAAGATGGGAATGTTTCCATTTCATTCAAAACAAGTTGTACATGCTTCTATTTCATTGTAAATAGGTTTTGAATGCCTCCAATCCAAACAAGTTTTGAATGTTTCAGTGCTAAACAAGCTTTGACTTTTTCCATTCCCAACATGTATGAATGTTTGCATTTCATTCTAGACAAGTTATGATTGTTTCCTTTCCAATCTAGTTGTGAATGTTTTGTTCCAAACAAGTTGTGAATGTTTCCATTTAATTCTAAACAATTTGTGATAGTTTTCATTTCAAAGAAGTTATGAAAGCTTTCTTTTCAATCTAAACAAGTTCTGAATGTTTCCATTTCATTTCAAATAAGTTATGAAAGTTTCCATTTTATTCCAAATAAGTTGTGAAAGTTTCCATTTCATTCCAAACAAGTTGTGAATGTTTCCACTTAGTTCAAAACAAGTTGTGAATGTTTCCATTTCCTTCTAAACAAGTTATGAATGTTTCCATTCCAAACAAGTTGTGAAAGTTTTCATTCTAAACATGTTGTGAACGTTTCCATTTCACTCTAAACATGTGGTTAATGTTTCTATTCCAAACAAGTTGTGAATATTTCCATTTCATTCTAAGCAAGCTGTGATTGTTTCCATTAGAAATAAGTTGTGTATGTTTCTATTCCATTCTTAAAATGTTGTGAATCTTTCCATTTTATTCTAAACTACTTATGACTATTTCCATTTTAATCTAAACACATTGTGAATGTTTTCATTCCATTCTAAATAGGTTGTGAATGCTTTCATTCCATTCCAAACAAGATGTGATTATATCCATTTGATTATAAACATGGTTTGAATGTTTTTATTACATTGTAAACATCTTGTGAATGTTTCCATTTCAAACAAGTTTTGAATGTTTCCTTTTTGGACAACTTATGAATCTGTCCATTCCAAACAAGTTGTGTATGTTTACATTTCATTCTAAACAACTTGTGAATGTTTCTATTCCAAATAGGTTGTGAATGTTTCCATTTCATTCCAAATAAGTTTCAAATTTTTCCATTCAAAAAAGTTGTGAATGTCTCCATCTTCTTTGAAACAAGTTGTGAAAGTTTTCATTCCAACAAAGTTGTGATATTTCATTCTAACCAAGTTGTGAAGGATTCCATTCCAAGCAAATTGTGAATGTTTACATTCCATCCCAAACAAGTTGTGAATGTTTCCATTTCATTCTAAAGAAATTGTGATTGTTTTTATTTCATTCTAAACAAGTTGTTTATGTTTCAATTTTGTTCTTAACATGTTATGAATGTCTTCATTTTGTTCCAAAAAACTTATCAATGTTTTCATTACATTCTAAACAAGATAGGAATGTTTCTATTTCATTCTAAACAGGTTTTGAATGTTTCTATTTCATTGTAAATAAGTTGTGATTGTTTCCACTCAAAACAAGTTTTAAATGCTTCTGTTTGAAACAAGCTATAAATTTTTCCATTCGAAAACACTTCTGAATGTTTGCATTTCATATTAAATAAGTTGTGAATGTTTACTGTTACCACCACACAAAAATGGGAGAATTATAAGTGTGTCATAATGGCTAAAAGACCATTATATTGTGTAATTCTCACCATAGTGATTGAAGTGTGGGGGCTAAAAGGCATGATCAACACCTCCTTAAAAGTGTTCCAAGTTAGTAACTTGGGCCCCCAAGAAAAGACTTAATGATTGCTTGTTTGTCAAGCAACCTATGGACTTTTTTATAACATTTTGGAAATTCGGGTATTGGATTGCAAAACTCTCAAGAAAGAGACTTGGAGAGTTATGGGGAGGATATTAATGGTATAAAAGTGCTATTGGAGGACCAAATTGCTAATGGAAGATAAGTTGGGAAAAAGGAAACACTAAAGGCATTAAGGATGTTTAAATGTCCTAGTGTAAATCTTATGGTGTTCAAGCTTTTGACTTAAGTCAAAGGGTGAAATTATGTTGTTATCCCACCGTGGGGGAGGTAGCCAAAACTTAATAAATAGTCAAAAATGTTGGGAACATGTGTACCAATGAGTTTAAGACAAAGAAACCATAATTAGTGAGAAGGAAAATGACACAAAGCAAGGCTAAGGTTGTTAAGTGTGTTTTGTGCCCTTAAGCTCATTTAAGCCCATTTAAGTGGCCAAATCACTTATGTCTCTCCCATTTTATTCCTCCTCCAGCCCAAGAACACAACCACACTTTCTCCATAGCCACCACACCTTCAAACTTGCAATTGATTGAAATTGAAAGCAAAAGGAAGCAAACTAGAGCTATTGCTTGGATACTTCAAGGATCAAGCTTGATTTTTGGCCTACCCACTTTGGTAAGGGTTCTCTCGCTCTCGTGGGTTGTTTTCTACATTTTCAAGCAACCATGGAGCTAGGGCTAAGGTTGGACAAGATCCATGAGCTTGATGAACCAAGCTTAGTGAGGGGAGTGTACTTATTGAAGGTTTTGTGACCTAGTGTGAAATGCACAAAGATGGCAATGAAATGAGGGTTTCTAGAGCCCAAAGTTAGTACTAACTAGTGTTAAAATCCTCCTAAGACCAAGAATTAGCTTGAGGAGGGCTTCCGTAGTGCGTTGGTTTTGTTTATTATGTGTTTTATGGACTAATCTTTGGTTATTGTTGTTGCTGCATTTCATGTGCTTGTTGGTTGTGAATGGCTGCTGCATTTGGTTTCTATATCTTGTATATATGAATTGTGGTTTTTGTGCTTTTGTGTGTTTGGATGTAGGTTTTAATGATGGTTATATTGTCTATTGAATCCAGGTGCTACCCTGTTTAAGTTTCTCAATGAAACTTACTCCCCTCAATTCTGTCATTTTTGGTTTGATTTTTGATCTGAAATTTTAGGTACATGAACTTCCATATGTCTAGTTATTATCTTGAAATTTTGGTGATTTTAGGAGCACATTTGGTATTTTTGGTGATGGTACTTATTGTGTTGTGCAGCAGCTCTCCAGCGTCCTGTTCTGGAGTCCATTGTGTCTCAAGCACTCCTGTAACTTAGGGTGTATATTTAGCTGAGTTAAGACCATTATGTAGTGCATGTATGCATGTACATGTAGTGTATGTAAAATGAGACAAGTATGTGAACATTTGTGTAATGTTTTGGCTGTGCATGTGATCTGGTGCAAAGCTGCGTAAGTGTGAATGATGGGTTGCTTACTTGTAAATTCTATTTTAGGAATGTATTTCCTATGTATAATGGACATATATGGGGTAGCCTTGGAGGGTTTTCACCTTGTGAATGAAGTGTTTACACACTTATGAAATTTTATATGGGCAAAATGGTCATAAAGTGACTAGAATTTTGATTATGCACATAAAGTTCTATATCTCCCTATGCAGAAAAAATGATGGCATGAAAGTCTCACCAAACCTAGAGAACATCCAGAGGTTGAACTAGAATTTGGAATTTCTGAATTTGGAGCCCTGTAGCCAAAGATATGATGTTCAAAAATTAGCTAATTTACTATTCATTTGGTCAGAATTTTGTAACCAACTTAAAAAATCCATAACTTGGTCCATAGGTGGGCTATTGATGTAAAAAAAAAATTCCTGGTTTGCTCTAAGTCTCTACTTGATAATGGAGCAAATAAAATAGGGGGTAGATGGCTAGAATGATACAGTTTATTAGTGGAAGTTACAGGTACAGTGGCCGGTCTCTAGAACTTAACGAGATTGTCTAATGTGTGGTTACCAAGATTAAGACTTGTGCTAGTGTTTTCCTTCTTTGCCGCCATGGTGTGCATGAAATGTGAATATTTGTATGATGGTTGGACCAATATGCATGTGTTTACATAGTGCCCAAGAGGGTCACTCAGGTATGCACACTAAGGGTAGTGTTCTGATGCCCTATGGAACCTTACCAATCCTGGTAGTCTAAATGCACAATTTTGGCACCATAATTGGACTACCCCGGAGTGGGTAACATTTCCATTCAAATCTAGTTGTGAAATTTTCTATTTAATTCAAAATGAGTCATGAATATTTTCATTCAAAAGAAGTTGTCAAAGTTTTCATTTGATTCTAAACAAGTTGTGAATGTTTCCATTTCATTCAAAACAAGTTGTGAATGTTTCCATTTCCTTTTAAAGATGCTATGAATGTTTTCATTTCAAACAAGTTGTGAAAGTTTTCATTTTAAACCTACTCTGAATGTTTCCATTTTGTTCTGAAGATGCTATTAATGTCTTCATTGTGAACAAGTTGTGAATGTTTATAATTTATTCTAAACAAGTTGTGAACATTTCCATTTCATTCTAAGCAAGTTGTATATTTTTCCAGTACAAACAAGTTTTGAATGTTTTCATTTTATTCTAAAAAAGTTGTGAATATTTCCATTTCACTCTAAACAAGTTGTGATTGTTTTCATTTCATTCTAAACACGTTGTGAATGTTCCCATTTCATCACAAACATGTTGTGAATGTTTTCACTCCAATCTAAACAAGATAGGAATGTCTCTATTTGATTCTAAAGATGTGTGAATTTTTCTATTACATTGTAAATAGGTTGTGAATGTTTCTATTCTAAACAAGTTTTGATTGCTCCTTTCCAAACAAGTTATGAGTTTGCACATCGCAAACAAGTTGTGAATGTTTACATTTCATTCTAAACAACTTTTGAATGTTTCCATTCTAAACAAGTAATGATTGTTTCCATTTGATTCCATACATGTTTCAAATGCTTCTATTTCAAAAAAGTTGTGAATGTTTCCACTTCCTTCGAAACAAGTTGTGAAAGTTTCCATTTCAAACAAGTTGTGAAGAATTCCATTCCAAGCAAGTTGTGAACATTTCCATTTTATTCCAAACAAGCTATGAATGTTCCCATTCAAAACAAGTAGGGAATATTTTTATTTCATTCAAAATATGTTGCAAATGTTTCCACCCCATTTCAAACAAGTTATGAATGTTTTGATTCAAACATGTTGTGTATGTTTCCACTCCATTCTAAACAAGTTGTGATTGTTTCTATTTCATTTTAAACAAGTTTTGAGTGTTTCTATTTCCTTCTAAACAAGTTTTGTATGTTTTAATTTCATATTAAATAAGTTGTGATTGTTTCCATTCCATTCTAAATGAGTTGTGAATGTTTCTAATTCATTCTGAAGAAGTTTTAAATGTTTCAATTTAATTCTGAACAAGTTATCAATGTTTCCAATCCAAACAAGTTGTGAATATTTCTATTTAATTTGAAACAGGTTGTGATTGTTATCATTTTGAACAAGTTTTCAATGTTTCCATTTGACTATAAACATGTTGTGAATCTTTTCATTCCAAGCAACTTATGAATGCTTCCATTTCATATTAAACAGGTTGTGAATGTTTCCATTTCATTGTAAACAAGTTGTGAATATTACCTCTCCTTCTAAAAAAACTATGAATGTCACCAATTAATTCCAAATAAGTTGTGAATGTTTCCATTTCAAACAAGTTGTGAAGGCTTCCATTGCAATCTAAACAAGTTTTGAATATTTCAATTTCACACTAAACAAATCATTAACATTTTAAAACATGTTGTGATTGTTTCCATTTCTTTCTAAACAAGTTGTGAATGTTTCCATTCATTCTAAACATGTTCTGAATACTTTCATTCCTAACAAGTTATGAATGTTTCCATTTCATTTTAAACAAGTCATAAAAGTTTCCCTTTCATTCCAAAAAAGTTGTGAATATTTTCACTCAAAATAAGTTATGAATGTGTCCATTTCATATAAAATAAGTTGTGAATGTTTCCACTCCAAACTAGTTTTAAATGGTTTTATTTCAACCAAGTTGTTAATGTTTCTATTTTATTCTAAACACAATGTGAATGTTTCCAATCCAAACAAGTCATGAGCATTTCCATTTCATTCCAAATAAGTTATGAATGTTTTCAATCCAAACACTTTGTAAATGACTTCATTTTACGCTAAACAAGCTCTGAATGTTTCCTTTCCAAACTAGTTGCGAATGTTTCTATTCCAAATAGGTTGTGAAGTTTCCATTTCATTCCAAACACGTTGTGAATGTTTTCAATCCAAACAAGTTGTGGGTGTTTCCTTTTCATTCGAAACAAGTTTTTAATGTTTTCATTCAAAACAAGTTGTGAATGTTTGCAGTTCAATCGAGACAAGTTGTGAATGTTTGCAGTTCAATCGAGATAAGTTATGAATGTTTTCATTTCACTCCATACAAGTTGTGAACATTTACATTTCATTCTAGTGAAGTTGTGACTATTCCTATTTCAATACAAACAAATTGCAAATGTTTCCACTTCATTCCAAACAAGTTGTGAATGTTTTCATTCTAAACAAGTTGTGATTGTTTCCATTTCATTCTAGATAACTTATGAATGTTTCCATTTCAAGCATGTTGTGACTATTTCCATTTCATTCTAAATAGGTTGTGTATGTTTCCATTTTATTCTTAGGAAGTTGTGAACATTTCCACTTTATTCTAAAGTTGTTTTGATTATTTCCATTTAATCTGAGACAACTTTTGAAAGTTTCCACTCCAAATAAGTTGTGAATATTTCCATTTTAGTCTACACAAATTGTTAACGTTTCTTGTTCCTTCTAAGCAAGTTTTGAATGTTTCCTTTTGAATCTAAACAAGATGTGAAAGTTTCCTTTCTAAACATGTTGTAAATGTCTCCATTTCACTCTAAGCAAGTTAAAAAAATTCCATTTCATTCTATACAAGTTTTGAATATTTCCACTTAATTCTAAACAAGTTGTAACATATTTCATTGCAAACAAGTTAAGAAAGTTTCCTTTTCAAGCAAGTTAAGAATGCTTTCAATTCATTCTAAACAGGTTGTAAATGTTTCCATTTCATTCTAAACAAGTTGTGAATGTTTTTATTTCTTTCTAAACAACCTATAGATGTTTCCATTCCAAACAAGCTGTGAATGTTTCATTTCATTCTAAACAAGCTATGAACATTTCCTTTTCATTCTAAACAAGTTGTGAATGTTTCCACTTTAATCTAAACAAGTTATGAATGTTTCCTTTTCATTCTAAACAGGTTGTGAATGTTTCCAATCCAAATAAGTTATGAATATTTCCATTCCAAACAAGTTGTGGATGTTTCCATTTCATTGTAAATAAGTGTTAATGTTTCCATTCCAAACTAGTTGTGAATATTTCCATTTCAAAACAAGTTATGAATGTTTCCATTTCATTCTACATAAGTTTGGAATCTTTCCACTCTAAACTCGATGTGGGTGTTTCCATTTTATTCAAAACAAGTTATGAATGTTTCCAACCCAAACTAGTTGTGAATGTTTTCATTTCATTCAAAACAAGTTTTAAATGTTTCCATTCCAAACTAGTTTTGAATGTTTCTTTTTGCATTCTAAACAAGTTGTGAACTTTCCATTCCAAACAAGTTATGAATGTTTCAATTCCAAACAAGTTGTGTATATTTCCAATTCATTGTAAACAAGTTGTAAATGTTTCCATTTCATTTCAAACAAGTTGAAAGTGTTTCCATTTCAACCTAAGCAAGTTTTGTATGTTTCTATTTTATTTTAAAAAAGTTAGGATTGTTTTCATTCCAAACAAGTTTTGAATGTTTCCATTCTATTCTAAACAAGTTGTAATTGTTTCTATTTTATTCTAAACAAGTTTTAAATGTTTGAATTTCATTCTAAACAAGTTGTGACTATTTCCATTCCAAACAAGTTGAGAATCTTTCCATTTTTTCCAGACAAGTTGTGAATGTTTCCATTTCATTCTAAACAAGTTGTGAATGTTTTCAATTCATTGTAAACAAGTGGCAAATGTTTCCGTTTCATTGTAAATAAGTTGTGAATATTTCCATTCAAATCAAGTTATAAACATTTTCCATTTTATGCAAAACAAGTTGTAAATGTTTTCACTCCAAACTAGTTTTAAATGTTTTTATTTCACAGAAGTTATGAATGTTTCCATTTCATTCAAAATATATTGTGAATGTTTCCAATCCAAAAAAGTTGTGAGTGTTTTCACTTTATTCTAAACAAGTTGTGAATGTTTTCATTCCAAACATGTTTTTGAATGATTCCATTTCATTGTAAACAAATTCTGAATGTTTTCATTTCAAACTAGTTATGAATGTTTCAATTTCAAATAAGTTGTGAATGTTTTCATTTCATTCTAAACATGTTGTGAAAGTTTTTAATCCAAACAAGTTATGGGTGTTTCCTTTTCGTTATAAAAAGGTTGTGAATGTTTTCATTCCAAACAACTTGCAAATGTTTATGTTTCAATCTAACTATGTTATGAATCTTTTCATTTCATTCCAAACAAGTTGTGAACGCTTACATTTCATTCTAAACAAGTTTTGAAAGTTTCCATTCCAAACAAGTTGTGGATGTTTTCATTTCAATATAAACATGTTGCTAATATTTCCCCTTCATTCCCAACAAGTTGTGATATTTCCTATTGATTTTAGACAACTTATGAATGTTTCAGTTCCAAGCAAGTTGTGATTGTTTCTATTTCATTCTGAAATGTTTCCATTTTATTCTAAAGAAGTTGTGAACATTTACACTTCATTCTGAACAAGTTGTGAATGTTTCCAATTCATTCTAAAGAACTTTTCAATGTTTCCTTCTCATTCAAAACAAGTTATAATTGTTTCCATTCTGAAGAATTTGATAATGTTTTGATTCAAAACAAGTAGTGAATGTTTCAATTCCAAATAGCCTGTGTAGGTTTCCAATTCATTCTAAATAAGTTGTTAATGTTTCCATTTCATTTTAAAAAAAATTTGTCTTCATGCTTCGCAAGTTTTCTATGTTTCTTTTTTATTTTAAACAAGTTGCAATTGTTATTATTTTAAACAAATTGTGAATGTTTCCATTCCATTTTAAACATGTTATGAATGTTTCTATTTCATTCTAAATAAGTTTTAAAATTTTCAATTTGATTCTCA
This sequence comes from Aquilaria sinensis, assembly GCA_005392925.1. Classification (NCBI taxonomy): domain Eukaryota; kingdom Viridiplantae; phylum Streptophyta; class Magnoliopsida; order Malvales; family Thymelaeaceae; genus Aquilaria; species Aquilaria sinensis. The sequence goes on from SMDT01000705.1 coordinate 79,517, forward strand.
ATTGGCCGCAAATGTTTCAATTCCTAACATCTCATGAATGTTTTTATTTCATTGAAAACAAATTGTGAATCTTTCCATTTCAAGCAAGTTGTGAATGTTTCACTTTCATTTAAACAAGTTGTAAATGACACCCTTCCATTCCAAACAAGTTGTCAATGTCTCCATTTTATTTCAAACAACTTATGAATGTTTTCATTTCACTCCAAACAAGTTGTGAATGTTTTCATTCCAAACAAGATGTGAGTGTTTCTATTTCATTCTAAAAAACTTCTAAATGTTTCCATTCCAAACAAGTTATGAATGTTTCCACATATTCTAAACAAGTTGTGAATATTTTTATTTCATTCTAAACAAGTTATGAAATCTTTCATTCAAAGCAAGTTGCAAATGTTTTCATTTCATTCTAAACAACTTATGAATGTTTTGATTCCAAGCAAGTTGTTAATGTTTCTATTCCACTCTAAACATGTTTTGATTGTTTTCGTTTGAAATAACTTATGAATGTCTCCATTTCATTCTAAACAAGTTGTGAGTGTTTCCACAGTAAAAAAGTTGGTGAATGTTTTCATTTCATTCCAAATAAGTTATGAATGTTTCCATTCCCAATAAGATGTGAATGTTTCCATTCCACTCTATGCAGGTTGCAAATGTTTCCATTCTAGTGTAAACAAGTCTTGAATGTTTGCATTCCTTTGAAAATAAGCTATAAATGTTTAAAAATTAGTTTTCTATGATTTCATCCACTCTAAACAAGTTGTGAATGTTTCCATTTCAAAGAAGTTATAAGTGTTTTGATTTTATTCTAAACAAGCTGTGAATGCTTATACACCAAACAAGTTGTGAATGTTTCATTTGACTCTAAATTACTTGTGAATGTTTCCATTTCATTCTAAACTAGTTGTAAATGTTCTCATTCCATTCTAAACACATTTTGAATGTTTCATTTCTAAACAAGTTATGAATGTTGTCATTTTATTCTAAATAAAATATGAATGTTTCCATTCCAAACTAGTTGTCAATGTTTTCATTCCCAACAAGTTGATAATGTTTCCATTTCATCTTAAACACATTGTCAATTTTTACAATAAAAAAAAATTGTGAGTCTGTTCTTTCCAAACAACTTCTAAACACTTCCATTCCACTGTAAACAAGATCTAATTGTTTCCATTCCAAACAAGTTGTGAATGGTTTCATTCTAAACATGTTGTTAATGCTTGCATGTGATTTTGAACATGTTTTGAATGTTTACATTTCACTGTAAACAAGTTGTTAATATTTGCATTTCATTCTAAGCAAGTTATAAATGTCTCCACTGCATTTTAAACAAGTTCTGAATGTTTTCATTTCATTCTAGACACATCATGAGTATTTCCATATCATTCTAAACAGGTTGTGAATCTTTTCATTCCAAATAAGTTTTAAACTTTTCAACTCAAAACAAGTTATGAATGTTTTCATTCCAAACAAGTTGTGATTGTTTGTGTTTTAATCTAAATAAGTTATGTGTATTCCAATTTCACTCCAAACAAGTTGTCAGTATTTTTATTTTAAACAAGTTGTGAATCTTTCCATTTTACTCCAAACAGTTTCAAAATGTTTCCATTCCAAATAAGTTATAAATATTTCTACTTCTTTTGGAACAAGTTATGACTGTTTTCATTCTAAACAAGTTATGAATGTTTCTATTTCATTCTAAACATTTTGTGAAAACAAGTTTTGAATGTACCCTTTTCATTCAAAAAAAGTTGTGAATATTTCCATTCCAATCAATTTGTAAATGTTTTTCTTTCAAACAAGTTGTGAAAGTTTCTATTTCAACAAGTAGTGAATGTTTCCATTGGAAAGAAGTTGTGAATATTTCTATTTCAATCTAAACAAGTACTGAATGTATCTATTCAATTCGAAACAAGTTATGAATGTTCCATTCCATGGTAAACATTCACAACAAGCTTAGAATGGAATGGAAACATTGAAACTAGTTTAAAATGAAAATGGAACATTTGTAACTTTTTTGGGTAAGAAAGATTCACAACTTATTTAGAATGAAATGTAAACATTCACAACTATTTTAAAATAAAATGGAAACCTACACAACTTATTTGAAATGGAAACATTCACCATTTGTTTAGAATTAAATGAAAATATTCACAACTTGTTTTGAAATAAATAAAAGCATTCACTACCTATTTTGAATGAAATATAAATATTCAGAACTTGTTTAGAAGGGAAACATTCACAACTTGTTTGATGGAGAAACATTTACAAATTTTTTGGAATGAAAACATTCACAACTTGTTTGGAATAGAAATAACTTCTGAATGTTTCCACTCCGAAGATCTTATGAATGTTTGCATTTTATTCTGAACAAGTTCATTTGAAACATTCACAACTTGTTTGGAATGGAAACATTCACAAGTTCTTTGGAATGGAAACATTCATTACTTGTTTGGAATGGAAACATTCACAGCCTATTTTGAATGAAATAGAAATGTTCACAACTTGTTTTGAACAGAAACACCCACAACATGTTTTGAATGAAGTGGAAACATTCACAACTTGTTTAGAGTGAAATAAAAAGATTCACAACTTATTTGGAATGAAATGGAAACCTAAACAACTTGTGTGTCCAGTTCATTCTAAGGTAGCTATCAATGTTTCAATTCCAAACAAGTTGTGAATTTCTCCATCTTATTCTAAATCAGTACTAAATGTTGCCATTCCGAACAAGTTTTGAATGTTTCCATTTTCTTCTAAACATGTTGTGAATGCTTCCCATCCAAAGAAGTTGTGAATGTTTCCATTTCATTCTAAACAACTTATGAATGTTTCCAGTTCATGCTAAATAGGTTGTGAATATTTCCATTCTAAACAAATTTTGAATGCTTCCATTTCATTCTAAACAAGTTGTTAATGATTCCATTTCATTCAAAATAGGCTATGAATGTTTACTTACCAAACATGTTGTGAATGTTTAGATTCCATTCTAAACAAGTTATGAATGTTTTAACTTTATTCTAAACAAGTTGTAAATATTTCTATTTCATTCTAAACAACATTTGCAACTTCTTTAGATTGAAGGAGAAATATTAAAAACCTATTTGGAATAGAATGGAAACAATTATGACTTATTCATAATGAAAAGTAAGCATTCACAACCCGTTTATAATGAAATTGAAATATTCATAACTTGTTTTGAATAGAAACAACCATAACTTGTTTAGAATGAAATGAAAAAAATCACAACTTGTTTGGAATTGAAACATTCATAACTTGTTTTGAATGAAACAGGAAGCTTCATAACTTGTTTTCATTTCGTTCACAACTTGCTTAGAATGGAAACATTCACAACATGTTTAGAATGAAATAGAAACATTCACAATTTGTTTAAAATGGAAACATTCACAACTTGTTTGAAATGGAAACATTCACAACTTCTTTTCATTGGAAACTATCGCAACTTGCTTGGAATAGAAACATTCCCAACTTGTTTAGAATGAAATGAAAATGTACACAACTTATTTAGAATAAAATTAAAATATTTCAAACTTGTTTGGAATTGAAACATAGATAACTTGTTTAGACTGGAAATATTGACAGCTAGTTTAGAAAGGAAACATTCACCAACTATTTAGAATGAAATGGAAAAATTCATAACCTCTTTGGAATGGAAGCATTCAAAAATTGTTTGGAATATAAACATTTTCAACTTATTTAGAATAAAATCTAAACATTTACTAGCTGTTTAAAATCAAATAGAAACATTCACAACTTGTTTGTGTGGCAAACATTCACAACATGTTTGGAATCGAAACATTTGTAACTTGTTTGGAAAAAAATGGAAAGATTCACAACTTGTTTGGAATGGAAACATTCATAAGTTGTTTGGAATGGAATGGAAACATACACTATCATAACCCTAATTTTCATACTAGGCTTATGTAAAATTTGAAGTGAAATTGAAGCAAAAAGTGAAGTTTTGTGCATGGGTGAGTGGTACATGTAATAAGCCTAGTGGATACATGTGATTATATCGAGAGAATGTCTACCAAAAATATGTGAACGAACATTTGAAAAACCTAAGGCCTTATTGGCAATATCGCAAGTTGGGGGGCTTAATTGTACATATATTCGGAAGCATAAAGTAAGGGAATATATTATAGGAGGACTTCATAGCACCATGAAGGAAAACAAGTTGCCAAGACTAGCATTAGAACCACATTTTTGTGGCATGTGGCGCATAGCCTAAATTGCATGCTTCCACTTAGTCAAAGCTCCTAGATTAAGCTAATTAAGTGTTCTTGGCTAGTTAGGCTCGGATTCATGCCAAATTGTTGATGTCTTTAGCTTGGAATGAAGATTTGAGCTTGTAGAAGTTGAATTCGGCCACAGGTGACTTGGGTGGCTTGAATTCAAGCTTGAATTTTGAACTGTGAAGCTTGGCCGAAAGGTTAAGGGCTATGGTCGATAAGAGATTCACTATACTCTACTTGATTTTTTGTTGAATTCCATGTTCAAGTGAGTATTAGGCAACTAGGTGATGGCTTTTAAGCTAGATGGACTTAGATTATTGTAAGGGCTATATTTACCTTCGGGTATATGTGATTTGTTTGCTAGCTAGCTATGTAATTTCATGTACTAGGATTTCTACATAGGTAGGCTAGCCTATGTATTGATCTGGAGTTCTGTGTGAACTAAATAACTAACGGAATTAATGAATTGAACAAGCTAAATGTGTACTTGCTAGTGCCCTTTTGGTCGAGACCAATGGTTGGGTGTATGGTATGTGTGTTGCATGCTTTGGTGCTTTGTTTGTGTGTGCTAACCCTTAGTAGCTTTGTTGATGTTATTCTGTTATGTATATCTTGTATTTTCCTTGTTTTAGTGTTTTCAATACAGGAGCAATGGAGGTTAAGTTTTTGGCCTTAACTAAATAGGGGCATTATATGTTGTACGTGTCCCTTACTAAGTTATGCACATAACTTATGCCCTGTAATTATATGTGTCAGGAAAGGATATTGAGCTTTGAATAGCTTGTGTGCCAAGAATTGAGTATTCGGGTGCACTTGAGGTATGGACACTAACTTGTGTAAACTAGCTCAATAAGTGTAAGTACAAGACTTATTCTAAATACAAGCTCATGCAATTTATGTTGCTTGCAGGCTTTATGAGTAGACTGTGGGACAAGTCTAGTGTTATGGACATGTGCTCATTAGTGTATATACTTTGGTTGACCCTAACAGCTATGAACTTAGTGGTAGGGCTTGTATTACAGACCATTGTTTTGTTTTATGTGGTCTTAGTAGCTTCCGGCTATGTTTAAGCACTTAGACATGTAAACCTATCATCTTATTTTGTTTTGTATTTTTGAGGTCCTCGGTATCCTCACCAAGCTTTAAGTATATATGTGAATGAATTTGGCATGTATGAGTGCCTTCTTGAGAGGAGCTTGAGGTTATCTATGTAAGGAGAACAAATGATATGTATATTATATGAAGTCTTTGGTTAATCATGTGATGCTTTGATTTCAAGCTGGAGTAGGTTGTTAAACCTCATTTGGTTGTGCATATGCATATGCAAATAAGAATGTGTGTTTTCAAAATGTTTGGGAAAGGGTATCTTGGTTGCCATGCAAGTTTGTATGCACACTTAATGAGCATAAGAGCACAAAAACATAAATGTTCCATTTGACCCTTACCTTAGTGTGCAAGTTAGTTTTGGCACTAAGGCAGGTAGGCTTCCCTGTTTTGAATAAAATGGAAACATTCATAATGTCTTTTAGAATGAGATAGAAACATTTACAACTAGTTTAGAATTGAATAGAAACATTCACAACTTGTTTAGAATGAAATGGACGCATTCACAGCTTGTTTGGACTAAAATGGAAACATTTACAACATGGCTAGAATGAACCACAAACAATCATATTTTGGATAGAATGAATGAAGTGGAAACATTCACAAATTATTTAGACTAAAATAGAAATGTTCACTGCTTGTTTGGAATGGAAACATTCACAACTTGTTTAGAATGAAATGAAAACCTTTAGAACTTATTTGTCCATTCACATCTTGTTTGGAATGAAAATAGTCAAAACTTGTTTGCAATCAAATGGAAACATTCACAATGTGTTTGGACTTGAAACATTCACAACCTATCAAAAACAACTTGGTTAGAATGGAATGAAAACATTTAAAACTTGTTTGGGATGGAAACATTGAAAACTCCTTTAGAATGAAAATAAATATTCACAACTTTTTTAGAATGCAAACATTCAAAACTTGTATAGAATGAAATGGAAACAATCACATCTCATTTGGAATGGCAACGTTCATAACTTGTTTAGAATCGAACATTCACAACATGTTTAGATTGAAATGGAAACATTCACAACTTGTTTAGAATGAAAGATAAACATTCACAACATTTTTCGATTGAAGTGGAAACACTCACAACTTGTTTGGAATGGAGGCATTCACAACTTGTTTAGAATGAAAGATAAACATTCACAACTTTTTTAGAATGGAAACATTTAGAAACATTTACAACTTGTTTGGAATGGAAACATTAACAACTTGTTTAGAATGAAATGGAAAAATTCACAACTTGTTTTGAATAAGAACATTCGCAACTTCCTTAGAAATAAATAGAAACATTCACAAGTTGTTTGGAATGGAAACATTCCTGATTTGTTTAAAATGAAATAGGAACATTCACAACTTGTTTGGAATAAAAATATTGGCAACTTGTTTTGAATGGAAACATTCACTACTTGTTTGGTACGATAACACTTATAACTTATCAAAACAGGTTTAGAATGTTTCCATTCCATTCTAAAAATGTTGTGAATATTTCCATTCCAAACAATTTGTAAATGTTTCTCTTTCAAACAAGTTGTAAAAGTTTCTATTTCAATAAGTTATGAATGGTTCCGTTCGAAACAAGTTGTGAATATTTCTATTTCATTCTAAATAGGTAGTGAATGTTTCTATTCCATTCTCAATAAGTTGTGAATGTTTCCATTCCGAACAAGTTGTGAATGTTTTCATTTCTTTCTAGACAAGTTGTGAATGTTTCCATTCCAAAGAAGTTCTAAATGGATCCGTTCCATGTTAAAGATTGACAACTTGGTTAGAATGAAATGGACACATTTGGAATGGAAACATTCACAACTAGTTTTGAATGAAAAGGAAACATTCACAACTTGTTTGGGCAAGAACGAATCACAACTTCTTTAGAAAGAAATGGAAACATTCACAACTGTTTTCAAATGAAATGGAAACATACACAACTTGTTTAGAATGGAAACATTCATGACTTGTTTAGAATGAAATAGAAACATTAACAACTTGTTTAGAAACAAATAAAAACATTCACTACTTGTTTTGAATGAAATAGAATTATTCACAACTTGTTTGGAAGGGAAACATTCACAACTTGTTGAAATAGAAAAGTTAACAACTTGTTTCAACGACAAACATTCACAAATAGTTTGGGATGGAAACATTGACAACTTGTTTGAAATGGAAACAATTCCATACAAGTTGTGACTGTTTCCATTTCTTTGTAAACAACTTGTAAAAGTTTCCATTTGAAACATGTTATGAATGTTTCCATTTCAATCTAAACAAGTTCATTGTAAAAATTAAGAACTTGTTTGAAATGGAAACATTCACAAGTTTTTTGGAATGGAAACATTCATTACTTGTTTGGAATGGAAACACTGATAACTTGTTTGGAATAGAAACAATTAAAACCTATTTTGAATGAAACAGAAACGTTCACAACTTGTTTAGAATGGAAACACTCACAACTTTTTTAAAATTAAATGGAAACATTTACAACTTGTTTGGAATGGAAAGATTCAAAACATGATTAGAATGAAATGAAATATTCACAACTTGTTCAGAATGAAAACAATCATAACTTGTATAAAATGAAATGGAAACAATCACATCTCATTTGGAATGGCCACGTTCATAACTTGTTTGGAATAAAAACATTCACAACATGTTTATATTGAAATGGAAACAATCAAAACCTGTTTAGAATAAAAGGGAAACATTCATAGCTTGTTTTGAATGAAATGGAAACACTTACAACTTGTTTGGAATGAAAGCATTCCTAACTTGTTTAGACTGAAATGGAAACATTCACAACTTGTTTGGAATGGAAACATTTAGAAACACTCAAAACTTGTTTGGAATGAAAATATTCACACTTTGTTTAGAATGAAATGGAAAAATTCACAACCTATTTAGAATAAAAACATTCACAACTTGTTTACAGTGAAATTGAAACATTCACAACTTCTTTTGAATGGAATGGAAACATTCACAACTTCTTTAGAATGAAATGGAAACATTCACAACTTGTTTGGAATGAAGTGGAAACATTCAGAACTTGTTTGGAATGGAAACTTTCACAACTTGTTTAGAGTGAAACGGAAACATTCATGACTTCTTTCAGAATGAAATAGAAACATTCACAACTAGTTTAGAATGGAATAGAAACCTTCACAACTTGTTTAGAATGAAATGGACACATTCACAACTTGCTTGGAATGGAAAAAATCACAACTTGTTTAGAAATAAATAGATACATTCACAACTTGTTTGGAATGGAAACATTGCCAACTTGTTTAGAATGAAATGGAAACAATCACATCTTGTTTGGAATAAAAATATTAACACCTTCTTTTGAGTGAAAATATTCACAACTGGTTTGCATTGTAAAAATTCGCAACTTATTCGAACAGGTTCTGAATGCTTTTAGTTCATTCTAAAAAAGTTGTGAATATTTCCATTCCGAACAATTTGTAAATGTTTCTCTTTCAAACAAGTTGTTAAAGTTTATATTTCAACAAGTTATGAATGTTTACATTCGAAATATTTTGTGAATATTTTTATTTGATTCTAAACAAGTAGAAAATGTTTCTATTCCATTCAAAACAATTTGTGATTGTTTTCATTCAAAATAATTTATGAACATTTGTATTTCATTCTAGACAAGTTGTGAATGTTTCCACTCCATGTCAAACATTCACTACTTGCTGAGAATGAATTGAAAACATTTAGAATGGAAACATTCACAACTAGTTTAGATTGAAAAAGAAACATTCACAACTTCTTTGGGCAAGAAACATTCTCAACTTATTTAGAATGAAATGAAAAGATTCACAACTTTTTTGGAAATAAATAGATACATTCACTACTTGTTATGAAATGAAATAGAAATATTCACAACTTGTTGAAACAAAAACGTTCACAACTTGTGTGAAGGAGAAACATTTACAAATTGTTTGGATTGGAAACTTTCACAACTTTTTTAGAATGCAAACATTCACAACTTTTTTGGAAGGGAAACTGTTACCCACTCTAGGGTAGTCGAATCATGGTGCCACAATTGTGCATTTAGACTCCCAAGATTCGTAATGTTCTGTAGGCCATCAGAACACTACTCTTAGTGTGCATACCCAAGTGGCCCTCTTGGGCACTATGTAAACACATGCATATTGGTCCAACCATGACACATATTCACATTTCATGCACACCATGGTAGCAAAGAAGGAGAACACTAGCACAAGTCTTAATCTTGGCTACCACACATTAGGCAATCTTGTTAAGTTCTAGTGATCAGCCACTGCACCTGTTACTTCCACAAATAAAATGTATCATTCTAGCCATGTATAACCCTTTTTTATTGCTCCATTATCAACTAGAGGCTTAGATCAAACCAAGGATTTTTTTTTTACATCAATAGCCCTGCTATGGACCAAGTTACAGATTTTTTAAGTTGGTTACAAAATTCTGACCAAATAAACAGTAACTTAGCCAACTTTGCAACGTCATATATTTGGCTATAGAGCGCAAAATTAAGAAATTCGAAATCCCAATTCAACCTCTAGATGTTCTCTAATTGTGATAAAAATTTCAAACCACGATTCCTTCTACCCATGGAGATGTAGAACTTTAAGTGCAGAGTCAAAATTCTGGTCACTTTTTGACCATTTTGCCCAGTCAAAATTTCATAAGTGTGCAAACACTTCATTCACAAGGGGAAAGCCCTCCAAGGTTATCCCATATATGTCCGTTACACATAGAAAATATATTACCTTGCATTTAACAACTATATTTGGCTAAAACAGAATTTACAAGTAAGCAGCCCATCATTCACACTTAAGCAACTTTCCACCACATTACATACATAGCCAAAACACTACTCGAATGTTCACATAGTTGTCTCATTCTACATGCACTACATGTAAATGCCTACATTCACTACAAAATTTTCTTAACTCAGCTAAATACAAACCCTAAGTTATAGGAGTGCCTAAGACACAATGGACTCTAGAACAGGATGCTGGTCAGCTGCTGCATAACACAATCAGTACCACCATTACAAATAACAAATCTACTCCTAAAATCACCAAACTTTTCAAATCACATCTAGAAATATTTAAGTTCATGTACCTAAAATTTCAGATCAAAAATCAAACAAAAAATGTCAGTTTGAATGTGAGCTTTCTGCTGAACCAGAAATGACAGAATTGAGGGGAGTAAGTTTCATTAAAAAACTTAGTAAGGGCAGCACTTGGATTCAATAGGAAATGTAACCATCACTAAAACCTGCATCCAAAGACACTAAAACACAAAAACCACAATCCATGTATACAAGATATAACAACCAAATGCTGCAGCCATTCACAACCAACAAACACATGAAATGCGGCAGCAACATAAACCGTAGGTTAGTCCATAAAACATGCAATAAAATTAAGTAAAGCACTATGGCAGCCCTCCTCAAGCTAATGCTTCATCTTAGGAGGATTTTAACCCTAGTTGCTACTAACTTTGGGCTCTAGAAACCCTCACTTCACTGCCATCTTTGTGCACTTCACACTAGGTCACAAAACCTTCAATAAGTGCACTCCTCTCACTACGCTTGGTTCATCAAGCTCATGGCTCTCTTCCAAGCTTAGCCCTAGCTCCATGGTTGCTTAAAAATATAGAAAGCAACCCATGAGAGCAAGAGAACCCTTACCAAAGTGGGTAGGCCAAAAATCAAGCTTCATCCTTGAAATTTCCAGGCAATAGCTCTAGTTTGCTTCCAATTGCTTCCTTTTGCCTTGAATTTCAATCAATTGCAAGTTTGAAGGTATGGTGGCTCTTGAGGAAGTGTGGCTGTGTTCTTGGGTTGCAGATGGCTGAAAATGGGAGAGAGATAAGGGAATTGGCCACTTAAATGGCCTTAAATGAACTTAAGGGCACATAACACACTTAAACAAGCTTAACCTTGCTTTATGTCATTTTCCTTCTCACTAATTATGGTTTCTTTGTCTTAAACTCATTCATACAGATGTGCCCAACATTATTGACCCATTTATCAAGCCTTGGCTGCCTCCCTCATGGTGGGATAACCCTTCTAGTATCCTTAGCTAAGATAGCTATAGGTTTCTCTTCATATATCAAGTTAGGTTCCAACTATATGTCTTCCACTACAATAGCATGCTTTGTGTCAAATAGACACTTCATAAGCATACTAATGTGAAAAACATTATGAACACTTGACATGCTTGGCGGTAGAGCTAACTTGTATGCTACCTTGTCAACTCCGTCCAAAATCTCATAAGGACCGATGTATCTTGGAGCTAACTTGGTTCTTTTGACAAGTCTGACAGTGCCTTCGGTTGGTGCAACTTTCAGCTAAACATTTTCACCAACCTCAAATTCCAAGTCTCTCATTCTTTTGTTCACATAGGCTGTAGTCCTTTCACCGGCTGGCTTTAATCACTCTTGAATTTTCTTGATTTTGGCAGTTGTCTCTTCAATAATTTTGGGACCCAACTCTAGCCTATCTAAGGCTTCCACCCAAAAGTGAGGTGTCATGCACCTTCTTCCATATAATGCTTCACAAGGTGCCATGCCAATGGTGCTTTGGTAACTATTGTTATATGAGAATTCCACCAATGGCAAGTGTTGTCCCATTCACCTTCGAAATCCTACACAGAACTCCTAAGCATGTCTTCCAATATCTATATCACCCTTTCAGTTTGCCCATCAGTCTGAGGGTGGTAAGCAGTACTCTGGTGGACTTTGGTTCCTAGTGCTTTGTACAGAGCACTCCAAAACTGAGCTGTAAATCATAGATCTCTATCAGATGTAATGGAATTTGGCACTCCTGTAGTCTCACTATCTCCTGGACATATATCTGAGCTAACTTCTCTAAGGAGTCTATGAGTTTCATAGGTAAGAAGTGGCCACATTTGGTTAGCCTATCCACAATGACCCATATTGTATCATGCCTTAATCTGGTCATAGGCAACCTAGTGAAAAAGACCATGGTTATGTTGCCCCACTTCCTCACTTGTATAGGAAGAGTCTGTATGGTACCAGTTGGCTTCTGGTGCTTTATCTTTACCCTTTGGCATATGTTACATTTGAAGACATAAGTAGCTATGTCTCTCTTTATATTTGGCCACCAGAAGTTACTGTTCAAGTCTTTATACATTTTCTCACATCCTAGATGGATGTTCAACTTACTTGTGTGAGCTTCTTCAAGTATTTCCTCCCTAATCTTTGCTCCTTTGGGTACATAGATTCAGTCCTTGAAATACAGTAATCCTTGCTTGTAGGCAAAGGATTGATATAAGGAACCTTTTTCCTCTCCTGAAATCTTTTTCAGATTAGGATCTATCTCCTGTGCCTTTCTAGCTTCTTTAATCCATCCAAACTGAATTGTCAATGTGCAGATTTGGGCTTCCTCCCACTTATGCCACTTATGCCATAGGCATAGCAAACTATTCTACTCTTCATAATCAGTTATGGATCCTTCTTTCAGAAGACCCGTGTACTTCCTGGTCAAGGCATCCCATACTAGATTGCCTTTGCCCTCTATGTACTCTATATAGCAGGCATAATCCTTGATGTATTCTAACCATCTCCTTTGCCTCATGTTCAACTCTTTCTGAGTGAACAAGTACTTTAGGCTTTTATGGTCAATGTCAATCACAAAGGAACTTCCTATTAAGTACTGCCTCCATTGCTTCCGAGCAGAATTCACTACTACTAGTTCTAGGTCATGGGCAGGATAATTTTGATCATGGGGTCTCAACTACCTTGACCCAAAAGCAATGGCCTTTCTGTCATCCATAAGTACACAACCTAACCTAGATCTAGATGCATCGGTATATATGATGTAGGGCTTACTTGGATTAAGAAGAATCAGTACTGGAGCTTCAATCAACCTTGGCTTGAGCTCCTAGAAACTCTTTTCACACTTTTCAGTACACTCAAATCTTTGACCCTTCTTGGTTAGATGAGTAAGAACTGAAGCAATCATGGAAAAGTCTAATACAAGTCTCCTGTAGTATCCAACTAATCCTAAGAAACTTCTGATTTCCTTCACAGTCATTGGTCTTTCCCACTCTTGCACTACCTTGATATTTTTAGGGCCTGCCTTATGGCCTTGTGCATCTATGATGTGTCCTAGGAATGACACTTCCCTTATCTAGAATTCACACTTGGATAACTTGGCATAAAGTTGATGTTCCAACAGAGTCTTTAAGACAATCCTCAAAGGATGTTCATGTTCGTTTTCATCCTTGGAATACACTAGGATGTCATCAATGAACACAACCATAAATTTGTCCAGATGTGGTCGGAACACCCTGTTCATTAGGTCCATGAAAGTAGCTGAGGCATTAGTCAAACCAAATAGCATGACTGTGTACTCATAATGCCCATATCTGGTCCTAAATGTAGTTTTATGAATTTTCTGTTCCTTTATTCTCAGCTGGACATATCCAAATCTAAAATCAATCTTGGAGAAGATTTTAGCTCCCTTGAGCTGATAAAAAAGATCCTCAATCCTAGGGAGTGGATACTTGTTCTTGATAGTCACTGCATTGAGCTTCATGTAGTCAATGCATAGTCTCAAAGATGCATCTTTCTTTTTCACAAAGAGAACAGAAGCTCCCCATGGTGAAACACTTGGCCTTATGAACCCTTTTTCAAGAAGTTCATCACGTTATTTCTTGAGCTCATTCATCTTTACGATTGGCATTTTGTATGGAGGAATGGATATTGGACTAGCTCCTAGTTGCAACTTGGTCTCAAACTCAATTTCCCTTAGTGGAGGAATACCTGGCAAGTCTTAAGGAAAGACTTGTGGAAAGTCTCTCACTACAGGTATTCTGTCTACTTCCTCATCACAGTTAGATTCATTCAATGCATAATAGTAATCATGCTCAGAAATCACAAGTATCTCATGTAGTACTTCTAGTTCCATGCCATGCATTTCATACACTAATTGCTTAGAATTCACTAATGCATGCACTTTACCATCAGGCAATGTGATTTCCCTCTTAGCACAATCAATTCTTATGTTATGCATAGCAAGCCAATTCATACCCAACACTAAATCATACCTAGGAATGTCCAACACTAGTAGACTAGTCATAGCCTTAGTTTTCCCTACTACTAGCTCACAATCCTTAGCTAGGTCCTTTGTGAAAAGACATTGACTACCTGCTATTTTCACTAAGGATATCCTAGGTATGATTTTAGTAGGCAATTTCCTAGCCACTATAGACTCAGATGCACCAGTATCAAACAGAACACTAATAGGCATACCATGAAGGTAAAAGTTACCTCTTAGTGCTCCTCCCTACTCTGATGTCTCTAGCCTCTCCACTTGGAAGACTCTGCTAGCTTTCTGTACTAGAGGTCGAGGCACTAGAAGAACTAGCCTCTAATATCCCTCACTAGGTACTCCCCCTCTAGGTCCTGCCCTAATAGGCCTTACTAAACCTTGGTCTTTCGGCCTCATTTGAACTTGTGGGTAGTCTTTGATCCAATGATCCATGGATCCACATCTTAGACACGCTTGGGTGTTAAAATAGTAAGGTTTCTTTCCTTAAAACTTCTTGCATTTATGGCACCTTAGGCAAAGGAACTTCCCCTTAACCTTGCCCTCACCACCAAGATGAGAATTCTTGGCAATTCCCTTGCGATGTGGTTGCTTCTTCTACTTGCCTCTTGCCTGACTACTTTCCCCGGGTCTGACAGCCTTTGTAATGTCTAACTTTAGGCCTCTGACAAATCTTTTGGCCTTTAACTCCTCCAGTCCATGATATTGAGGACCATACCTCACCAACTGATTGAATTTGTACTCATACTCTAGGACACTTAGGTTGCCCTCGCTACCCACTTTAGTGTAGTCTAATTACGGTGCCAAAATTTTGCATTTAGATTCCCAGGATTGGTAATGTTCTGTAAACCATTAGAACACTACCCTTAATGTGCATACCCCAATGGCCTTCTCGGGCACTATGAAAACACATGCGTATTGGTCCAACCATGACACAAATATTCACATTTCATGCACAGCATGGCAGCAAAGAAGGAAAACACTAGCACAAGTTTTAATCTTGGTTCTCACACATTATGCAATCTTGTTAAGTTATAGTGACCAGCCACTATACCTGTAACTCCCACTAATAAACTATATCATTCTAGCCATCTACCCCCTATTTTCTTTACTCCATTAACAAGCGGAGACTTAGACCAAACCAAGGATCTTTTTTTTTACATCAATAGCCCACCTATGGACCAAGTAATGGATTTTTTAAGTTGGTCACAAAATTCTGACCAAATAAATAGTAACTTAGCCAACTTTACAACATCATATCTTTGGCTACAGTGCTCCAAATTCAGAAATTCTAAATTTTAGTTTCAACCTTTAGATGTTTTTTACGGGTGGTCAAAATTTCACACAAATATTCCCTCTACACAGGGAGATATAGAACTTTAAGTGTAGAGTCAAAATTCTGCTCACTTTATGACCATTTTGCCCACACAAAATTTCATAAGTGTGCAAACACTTCATTCACAAGGGAAAAACACTCCAAAGCTATCCTATATATGTCCATTACACATAGCAAATACATTCCCCTACCTTTAACAACTTTATGTGTTCAAAATAGAATTTACAAGTAAGCAGCCCATCATTCACACTTAGGCAGCTTCACACCACATTACTTACATCGCCAAAACATTACTCAAATGTTCACATACTTGTCCCATTTGACATACATTACATTTACATGCATACATGCACTAAAAAATGGTCTTAAATCAGCTAAATACGCACCCTAAGTTACAGGAGTGCCTGAGACATAATGGACTCCAAAACAGGATGCTGGACTACTGCTGCACAGCACAATAAGTACCATCACTAAAAATACCAAATGTGGTCCTAAAATCACCAAACTTTCTACATCACAACTAGACATATGCAAGTTCATGTACCTAAAATTTTAGATCAAAAATCAAACCAAAAATATCAGTTTGAATTAGATCTTTCTGCTAGACCTGAAATAACAAAATTCATGGAAGTAAGTTTCATTGAGAAACTTAGTAAGGGTATCACTTGGATTCAATAGGCAATGTAACCATCATTAAAACCTGCATCCAAAGACACTAAAACACAAAAACCACAATGCATATATACAAGATATAGCAACCAAGTCCAGCAGCCATTCACAACCAACAAACACATGAAATGTGGCAACAACAATAACCATAGATTAGTCCATAAAACACATAATAAACATAAATAAATCACTATAGAAGCCCTCCTCAAGCTAATGCTTGGTCTTAGCAGGATTTTAACACTAGTTAGTACAAACTTTGGGATATAGAAACCCTCATTTCACTGCTATCTTTGTGTACTTCACACTAGGTCACAAAACCTTTAATAAGTGCACTCCCCTCACTAAGCTTGGTTCATCAAGCTCATGGCTCTCTTCCAAGTTTAGCCCTAGCTCCGTGGTTGCTTGAAAATATAGAAAACAACTCGTGTGCAGGAGAAAAACCTTACCTTGATAGGTATGTTGAAATTGGGGCTTGATCCTAGGTGTACTCAAGCAATAGCACCAAATAGCTTCCGTTTGTACTTCCTTGACTTCAATTGCAAGTAGTTTTGAGTTTGAAGGTATGGTAGCTATGGAGGAAGTGTGGCTACGTTCTTGGGTAGGAGGATGATGAAAATGGTAGAGAGATAAGTGATTTGGCCACTTAAATGGCCTTAAATGAGCTTAAGGACACAAAACACACTTAACAAAGCTTAACCTTGCTTTATATCATTTTCCTTCTCACTAATTACGGTTTCTTTGTCTTAAAATTATTGGTACACATGGGCCCAACATTTTTTACTATTTATCAAGTCTTTGCTGCCTCCCCCATGGTGGGATAACCCAACAATTCCACCTTTAGACTTAAGTCAAAAGCTTGAACACCTTAAGGTTTACACTAGGACATTTAGGTCCTTAATACCTTTAGTGTTTCCTTTGTCCAAACTTGTCTTCCATGAGCAATTTGGTCCTCCAATAGCAGTTTTATACCATTCATATCGTTCCCATAACTGTCCAAGTCTCATTCTTAAGAGTTTTACAATTGAGAACACTAATTTCCAAAACCTTACAAAAAAATCCATAGGTTGGTTGACAAACAAGCAATCCTTAAGGCTTTTCTTGTGGGCCAATTTACCAACTTGGAACACTTTTAAGGAGGTGTTGATCATGCCTTTTACCCCTACACTTTAATCACTATGGTGAGAATTATACAATATAATGGTTTTTGGCCATTATGACACTTGTAATTCTCCCATTTTTGTGCGGTGGTAACAGTCCTACCGTAGAGCATCAATTCAGCTTGCTTCATATCCTTGACAGCATCACTAATGTACTACTCCAGAAACAGTTGGGTGAACTCTAGCCAGGTCATTCCTATGTTTCCTTCTAGTCTTCTGCCCTTCTAGACAGCATATCTATTTTTACTGCTTCTCCGACATATCTTTGCACTACCTACTAGATTGTAGGTAGCTAGTGACACTCTCTTGGTGGAGCTAAGTGGCATCCTCTCAAACATTTTTTCAATGAAGATTAATTACTCCTTAGCTCTCTCTGGCCTAGCTTTTCCATTAAATTGTGGAGGTCTTAGGCCTTGGAACCTCTCCAACAGTCTGCCTTCATCAAGGCCTTCTAGATCCTCTGATTTATGTCTCCTAGATTTATGAGAGCCCTTTGTACGATGATGCTCTATATGATCTCTCTGCCTTATCTTGGATCTTCTTTCATCACCATCCTTAATCTCATTCCTAGTGCAGGAATGGTCATAGACTGAGGGATTGGTCTTAGATACCTGACCAATCTCAAACCTTAGTCTTCTTCCTCTTGGATTTCTCCTATCTTCATCTTCCTCCTCAATAGTTTGATCATTTGTATCTTCTATGCTTCAAAAAGGAACATATTTAGATGTCTTCCTCGTATCCTCTTCTAGTTGCTGTTGTGCATCCAGAACTAGTTCTGCTAGAGCTACTTGGACTCCATGCTATTTTTCTTGAATCAGCCTTACCAAGTTCTCATTGATTAGAGCTAAGTTCCTTTGGACGTTTAACCAAACCTGTGGCACTTCAGGGTTTGGTACCCTTGTTGCCCCTAATTCCCTCTATTCTATCCATTTTTTTGTTGCCTAGAATTAGTAGGAGGCCTTCGGGATGGTTTCGCTCTCCTTGTGCAACCATGTTTACTTCCTGCATTGATGATTCACCATAGAGAACATATAAAGATCATATGTATTTCAATGGTACTTGACACTAGCAGCTGACCAAACTAAGTTCATGTATGTACATGCATGCAATACAACTATATGCTATGTACAAGTAAAAACCATGCTCTGATGCCAACTTCTATTACCCACTCCAAGGTAGTCCAACTATTGTTCCAAAATTGTGCATTTAGACTCCTAGAATTAGTAATGTTCCGTAGGCCATCAGAACACTACCCTTAGTGTGCATACCGAAGTCGCCCTCTTGGGCACTATGTAAACACATGCACATTGCTCCAACCATGACATAAATATTCACATTTCATGCACACCATGGCAGCAAAGAAGGAAAATACTAGCACAAGTCTTAATCTTGGCTACCACACATTAGGCAATCTTGTTAAGTTCTAGTGACCAGCCACTACACTAGTAACTTTCACTAATAAACTATATTATTCTATCCTTCTACTCCCTATTTTATTTTCTGAATTATCAAGTAGAGACTTAGAGGAAACAAAGCAATTTTGTTTCACATCAATAGCCCACCTATGGACCAAGTTATGGATTTTTTAAGTTGCTTACAAAATTCTGACCAAATGAACAGTAGCTTAGCGAACTTTCCAATGCCATATCTTTGGCTACAGGGATCCAAATTCAGAAATTAAAAATTTTAGTTCAACCTCTGGATGTTCTCTAGGTGTGGTCAAAATTTCATACAAATATAACCTCTACACAGGGAGATGTAGAACTTTAAATGTAGAGTCAAAATTCTGGTCACTTTATGACCATTTTGCCCATACAAAATTTCATAAGTGTGCAAACACTTCATTTACAAGGGGAAAACCATCTAAATCCACCCCATATAAGCCCATTACACATAGGAATTACATTCCCTTGCCTTTAACAACTTTATGTGGCCAAAATAGAATTTATAAGTAAGAAGCCCATCATTCATAATTAGGCAGCTTTGCACCACATCACTTATGTAGCCAAAATATTACTCAAATGTTCACATATTTGTCTAATTTTACATACACTACATGTAAATACATACATGCACTACACAATGGTCTTAAATCAGCTAAATATGTACCCTAGGTTACTGGAGTTCCTGAGACACAATGGACTCCAAAACATGATGCTAGATAGCTGTTGCACAACACAATAAGTACCATCACTAAAAAATACCAAATGTACTCCTAAAATCACCAAACTTTCCACATCATAACTAGACATATGGAAATTCATGTACCTAAAATTTCATATCAAAACACAAACCACAAATTTCATTTTAAATTAGATCTTTCTACTAGACTTGAAATAACAGAATTGATGGGAGTAAGTTTCATTGAAAAACTTAGTAAGGGTAGCACTTGGATTCAATAGGCAATGTAACCATCACTAAAACCTACATCCAAAGATGCTACAACACAAAAACCACAATGCATGTATACAAGATATAGCAACCAAATGCAGCAACTATTCACAACCAATGAACACATGAAATGCAGCAGCAACAATAACCATAGATTAGTCCATAAAACACATAATAAACATAAAAAAAATTAGTATAGCAGCCCTGCTCAAGCTAATTCTTGGTCTTAGGAGGATATTAACACTAGTTAGTACTAACTTTAGGCTCTAGAAACCCTCATTTCACAGCCATCTTTGTGCACTTCACACGAGGTCACAAAACCTTTAAATGCACTCCCCTCACTAAGCTTGGTTCATCAAGCTCATGGCTCCTTTCCGAGCTTAGCCCTAGCTCCATGGTTCCTTGAAAATATAGAAAATAACCCATGAGTGCAAGAGAACCCTTACCTTGATAGGTGTGCTAAAATTGGAGTTTGAGCCTAGGTGCACTCAAGCAATAGCACCAAATAGCTTTCAATTATGCTTCCTTGACTTCAATTGCAAGTAGTTTTGACTTTAAAGGTATGGTGGCTATGGGGGAAGTGTGGCTATATTCTTGTGTTGGAGGAGGACAAAAATGAGAGATAGATAAGTGATTTGGCCACTTAAATGGCCTTAAATGAGCTTGAGGGCACAAAACACGCTTAACAAGCTTAACCTTGCTTTATGTCACTTTCCTTCTCACTAATTATGGTTTCTTTGTCTTAATCTCATTAGTACACATATACCCAACATTTTTTATGAGTTATCAAGTCTTGGATGCCTCCCCCATGGTGGGATAACTCCACAATTCCACCCTTAGACTTAAGTCAAAAGCTTGAACACCTTAAGTTTACACTAGGACATTTAGGTCCTCAATGCTTTTAGTGTTTCCTTTGTCCAAACTTATCTTCCATGAGCAATTTGGTCCTCTAATAGCACTTTCATACCATTCATATCCTTCCCATAACTCTCCAAGTCTCTTTCGTGAGAGTTTTGCAATTGAGTACCCAAATTTCCAAAACCTTACAAAAAGTCCATAGGTTGGTTGACAAACAAGCAATCCTTAAGGCTTTTCTTGGGGGCCAATCTACCAACTTGGAACACTTCTAAGGAGGTGTTGATCATGCTTTTTACCCCCCACACTTCAATCTCTATGGTGAGAATTACACAATATAATGGTTTTTGGCGATTATGACACACTTGTAATTCTCCCATTTTTGTATGGTGGTAATAGTCCTGCCTTAGAGCATCAAATTCAGTTTGCTTCATATCCTTAATAGCATATCTAATGTACTACTCCTAAACTAGTTGCGTGAACTCTGGCCAAGTCATTTCCATGTCTTCTCCTGGCCTTCTGCCCTTTTGGACAGCATATCTATCTCTGGTGCTTCTCCACCATATGTTTGTACTGCCTACCAGATTGTAGGTAGCCAATGACACTCTCTTGGTAGAGCTGAGTGGCATCCTCTCAAACATTTTTACAATGAAGATTAACCACTCCTCAGCTCTCTATGGCCCAATTCTTCCAACAAACTATGGAGGTCTTCGACCTTGGAACCTCTCCAACAGTCTGACTTCATCAAGGCCTTCTAGATCCTCTGATTTATGTCTCCTAGATCTGCGAGAGCCCTATGTTGTTAGTGTTGTGCCCAAAAAGTGAATTATGAGATGATTGTATTTTTGCACATTGAGTCATGATATTTTATTAAGGCATTAATCTAGCAATTATGTTTGTTGTTTTGTTTTTGTGTAATGTACTAAACATAATTGTAACCCTAGAATAATGACATTCTTAGACATCCCTAGTCTAGTATTATTGTGGAGCAGGTTGCAATAATACATAACGACTAGCATATGTGGAGACTAATATGAGATACGTAGTCTACATATGGGTACAAGTTGGAGAACTTGTGTACTAGACCGACCCACCATGAGAACACTTCATGGATCATTATATGAGTGCCATAAGTGATTCTCATAGTGATCATGGTATATGTAGTCCTTTGACCTAAGATCATCAAGGTTCCCTACATGAGAGTCACATACTTTGATATTTTCCATTGTTGCTCGTAACTGAGTGAACTTAAAGGAGGTCATGGGTATGTCACATATCATGCGGAGGGATTTGTATGATCAAGATGGGATTTGTCCCTCCTATATAATGGGAGTGATATCTTCGGGCCCCTTGATAGAGTGAGACTTAGAAAATGCATGGCCAAGCTCAGATGAGTTGATATACGATATCAATGTCATCAGCTTAAGTTAGTCTACTCGGTAATCAAGAAACCAAAGATTAGGCTATACGAGAGTGACACATTCCATGTCTCGTGCTTAGTATTGATATCTTGGACAAAGGGACAATGGCATATATCGGTAATGATCATAATGGTTTAGTTGAATCACCGGCAATCTTGTTACTTGGGTAGTAATGATGTGTTGCTAGACACCGCTCATTGCTTATGATCACAAATGTGATTTATGATCATTACCAATGTGGCAAGAGCCTATTGGGTCGTACACATAGAGCTATTTGGATCATTAGAGTGCATGGGCTAATTATTTGGGTTATGGTTTCACTTTAATTTCGTATTAATAATGGGCCCAATAGTTGAACCATTATTAAGCCTGAAATTAAAGCCTAATTGGATTAGGGCTTTGAAACTCATTAGGCCTGGAAGTTGAGTCTCATTATAAATACAACTTTTACTAAGAAATTCATAGGTCTTCTTGCCCTAGCCTCCCAAAAAGACAGCCGCACTCTTCTCTTGCAATTCCTTGGAGGACGCAAGCTAGCACTGTGAGCGCAAGAGAAATGCATCTGCCGGGACATGTTGGAAGTGTGGTGATCCCGAGAGGCTCGTGTGGATACCGTAGAGAGTCTGAACACGTTAACTGTTTAGCTTTTGTGATTCGACTCTACAGTTGAGTGAGAGATCTCAATCAAAAATTAGGTATGAAAATTTTCGAACACTCAATTTACCCTGTTTCACTTGGATCCTGGAGGGTTTCGGTTAAATTCCGCTACACTGTTTGGCTCCCGAAACCCAACATATGTATGGTGATGCACTATATGATCCCTCTGCCTTATCTTGGATCTTCTTTCATGGCCATCCTTATTCTCATTCCTAATGCAAGAATGGTCATAAACTGAGGGATTGGTCCTGGATACCTGACCAATCTCAGACCTTAGTCTTCTTCTTGTTGGATTTCTCCTATCTTCATCTTCTTCCTCAACAGTTTCATCATTTGTTTCTTCTATGCTTCCAAAAGGAACATATTCTATTACTTCTCTGAGTGTTTAAATACAATGACCAATTTTAGTAAGCTCAAGCCCCAGGCAGTCCATGTCATGTAGGACAAGCAGAACATGTGCACTATGTTTATCCAAGTGGCCCTCTTGTTCATTATGCACGGATGTGTATATTGGTCCAACCATTACACACATATTCACATACAATTTCATCTAGAATTAATGATCGCAATGAAGTTCTTTATTCCTAGCCAATATGGAATTTGAGTAAAATCCCTAAGTGCATGTACAATCATATGCACACATGGTGTTATTGGTGCACATTTTTTTTGTCTAAACTTTGACACTGTGTCCAACTCAAATTCTTCCCATGTTCTCCTATGGCCTAAAGGTTTAAACCCTTTAATACCCTTAAACCTTCTTACGAAAATAGGTTTGAGACATTAAATCTATCTAAGTTTAAAATTATGGACTTTACACTTAACCCGGTAAAAATTACCATATGAACAATGTTAAGCAAAATCAGTCAATTTTGACAGGCCATAACTTTGGCTATAGGGCACTAAATCTAGTGATTCAAGATCCAGGTTATTCCCTTTGAAGTTTTCAAAGTGTGGTCAAAATTTCATAGCTAAATTCGATATGTACAAAAAGTTATGGCAGCTGAAGTACAGGGTACCAAATTTTAGCCACTATTGACCATTATGCCCATACAAAATTTCGTAATATTCATACACTTTATTTCCAGGTGCAAAACAATGTTTCAATTCCAAACAAGTTAGGAATGTATCCATTCCAAAAAATTTATGATTGTTTCCATTCCAAACAAGTTGTAAAAGTTTCCATTCCATTGTAAACATGTTTTTAAAATTTCCATTTCATTTGAAACAAGTTGTGAATGTTTCTATTCCAAACAAGTTATGAGTATTTCCATTTAATTCCAAGTAACTTCCAAATGCTTTTATTATGTTCTAAAGAAGTTGTGAATGTTTCCAAACAAGTTGTGAATGTTTTGTTTCTAATCAAGGGGTGAATATTTCAATTCCAAATGAGTTGTGAATGATTCCACTTCATTCTAAGCAAGTTGTAAATGCTTTTTTTTCATTTCAAATGAGTTGTGAATGTTTCCAAACAAGTTTTGAATGTTTCCATTTCATTTAAAAATTATTGTGAATGTTTTCACTTCATTCTAAACAAGTTTTGAATGTTTCAATTTCATTATAAACAAGTTATGAATATTTCCATTTCATTCTGAACAAGTTGTGAACATTTTATTTTCACTCTACATAGGTTGTAAATGTTTCCATTTCATTCAAAACAAGTTGTGAATACTTATATTCCAAACAAGATGTTAATGTTTCCCATTCATTCAAAAAAAAGGTATGAATGTTTCAAATTCCTTCAAAACATGTTGTGAATGTTTCCAAATGAGTTGCTAATGTTTTTATTTTATTCCAAACAAGTTGTCAAAGTTTCCAATCCAAACAGGTTATGATTGTTTTCAATTTCATTCTGAAGAAGTTAAGATTGCTTCCATTTTATTCCAAACAAGTTGTGATTCTTTCCATTTCATTCCAAATAAGCTATGATTGGTTCCATTTCATTTTAAACAAGTTATGATTGTTTTCATCTGATTCTAAATAGGTTGTGAATATTTTCATTTCATTCTAAATAGAAACATTCATAGCTTGTTGTGAATGGAATGAAAACATTCACAACTTGTTTAGAATGGAATAGAAATAATCACAACTTGCTTGGAATGGAATAGAAACATTTACAACTAGCTTTGGATAGACACATTCATAGCTAGTCTGGAAAAGAAACATTCACAACTTGTTTGGATCAAAAACATCACAACTTGTTTGGAATATAAACATTCACAAATTCTTTTGAATGGAAACATTCACAACTTGTTCAGAATAGAAACATGCACAACTTGATTGGAATAGAAACATTCACAACTTGTTTAGAATGAAATGGAAACATTCACAACTTCTTTCGAATGGAAACATTCACAACTTCTTTCGAATGGAAACATTCACAACTTGTTTAGAATGAAATGGAAACAGACACAACTTATTTGGAATGGAATAGAAACATTCACAACAAGTTTGGAATAGAAACATTAACAGCTAGTTTGGAATAGAAATATTCTAAACTTGTTAGGAATATAAACATTCACAACTTCTTTGAAATAGAAAAATTCATGACATGATTGGAATTGAAAAATTCACAACCTATTTTGAATGAATTGGAAACATTCACAAATTTTTTTTAATGGAAATTTTTTTGACTTGTTTAAAATGTAATGGAAACATTCACAAGTTATTTTGAATCGAATGGAAATAGTCACAACTTGTTTGGAAGGATTGGAAACATTCAAAACTAGTTTTAAATAGAAATATTCACAACTTGGTTGGAAAAATAACAATCACATCTTGTTTGGAATAGAAACTTTCACAAATTTTTTGGAAAGGACACATTCACAACTTGTTTAGAATGAAATTGAAACATTCACAACTATTTTGGAAAAGAAACCTTCACAACTTAATTTGAATGGAAAAATTCACAACTCTTTTAGAACAGAGTGGAAACATTCAGAACTTATTTACAATGGAATGGAAATAATCACAATTTGTTTGGACTTGAATGGTAACATTCACAGCTAGTTTGGAATATAAACATTCACAACTAGTTTAGAATAGAAACACTCATAACTTGTTTGGAATAGAAATTCATAACTTGTTTGGAATAAAATAGAAGCTTTCACAGCTTCTTTCAAATGAAAATTTTAACAATATTTTTAGAATGGAATGGAAATATTCACTACCTATTTACAATGGAACACAAATAGTCAAAACTTGTTTGGAATGGAATGGAAACATTCACAACTTATTTAGAATGAAATAGAAAAATTCACAACTAGTTTGGATTAAAAACAATCACAACTTGTTCATAATAAAAACATTCATGACTTGTTTAGAATGAAATAGAAACATCCACACCTAATTTGGAATAGAAACATTCACAACTTCTTTCAAATGGAAACATTCATAACCTGTAGCAATGGTTTGGAAACATTCACAACTTGTTTATAATGGAATGGAAATAATCACAAGTTTCTTGGAATGAAATGGAAACATTCATAACTAGTTTAGAATAGAAACATTCACAACTAGTTTCAAATAGAAACATTTACAACTTATTTTGAATAAAAACAAGCACACCATGTTTAGAATGAAATTGAAACATTCAGAACTAGTTTAGAGTAGAAAGATTCACAATTTCTTTCAAATTGAAACATTTACAACTTGCTTAGAATGAAATGGAAACATTCACAACTTGTTTAGAATAGAATGGAAATAATCACAACTTGTTTGTAATGGAATGAAAACATTCACAACTAGTTTGGAAAAGAAGCATGAACAACTTGTTCGGAATAAAAACATTCACAACTTGTTTAGAAAGAAATGAAAACATTCACAACCTCCTTCGAATTGAAACTTTCATAACTTATTTAAAATGGAATCAAAACTATCAAAACTGGTTTAGAATTCAACAAAAACAATCATAGGTTTTTTTGAGTGGAATGGAAATAGTCTCAACAAGTTTTGAATATACACATTCATAACTCATTTTGAATAGAAATATTTATAACTAGTTTGGAATATAAAAATTTTCAACAAGTTTGGATTAGAAATATTCGTGACATGTTTGGAATAGAAACATTCAGAACTTGTTCATAATGAAGCAGAAACATTCATAATGAGTTCAAAATAGAAATATTTACAACTTGTTTCAAATAGAAACTTTAACAGCATGTTTGGATTACAATCATTCATAACTTGTGTAGAATAGAAACAATCACAACTTCTTCATAATGAAACAGAAACATTCATAATGAGTTCAAAATAGAAAGATTTACAACTTGTTTCAAATTGAAACTTTAACAACTTGTTTGGATTACAATCATTTATAACCTATTTAGAATAGAAACATTCACAACTTGTTTTGAATGAAATAGAAAAATTCATGACTTGTCTAGAATAGAAACATTCACGACTAGTTTAGAATGAAATGAAAACATCCATAATTAGCTTGGATTAAAAACACTTACCTCTCCATTCGAATGGAAACATTCATAACTTGTTCAGAACGAAATGGAAACATACACATCCTATTTAGAATGCTATGGAAACAATCCCAACTTGTTTGCAATTGAATGGAAACATTCACAACTTGTTCAAAATAAAAACATCTACAACTTGTTTGGAAGGGACACATTCACAACATGTTCTAAATGAAATTGAAACAATCACATTTGGCTCGGAAAAGAAAGTTTCACAACCTGTTTTGAATGAAAATCTTTACCACTTATTTAGAATGGAATAGAAGCATTCATAACTTGTTCAGAATGGAATGGAAACAATCACAACTTGTTTGGAGTAGAATGGAAACATTCATAACTTGTTTGGAATAGAAACATTCATAACTTGTTTGGAATAGAAACATTCATAACTTCTTTGGAATAGAAACGTTCACCACTTGTTTAGAATGAACTGGAAATGTTCACAACCAGCTTGGAATATAAACATTCATAACTTCTTCTAAGGGAATGGAATGGAAATGTTTCTAGCTTGTTTAGAATAGGATGGAAACAATCATAATGTGTTTGTAATTGAATGGAAAAATTCATAACTAGCTTGGAATATAAACATTCATAACTAGTTTGGAATGGAAAGATTCACCATTTGTTTGGCATAGAAACATTCACAACTTGTTTGGAAAGAAATGAAAATATTCACAACAAGTTTGGATTAGAAGAATTCACAACTTCTTTCTAATGGAAACATTCATAACATGTTTACAATGGGTGGAAACATTCACAACTTGTTTAGAACTGATTGGAAATAATCACAACCTTTTTGTAATGCATTGGAAACACTCACAACTACTTTGGAATAGAAACTTTCACAACTTGTTTGGAATACAAACATTTGCAACTTATTTGGAATAGAAAAATTCATAACTTGTTCAGAATGAGGGGGAAACTATTGCAACTAGCTTAAACAAGAAACATTCAAAAGTTCTTTCGAACAAAAATTTTCACAACTTGTTTAGAATGGAATGGAAACATTCACAACTTGTTTAGAATAGAATGGAAACAATCATAACTTGTTTCAAATGGAATGGATATTTACAATGGAATGGCAATAATCATAACTTGTTTCAAATGGAATGGAAACATTCACAACTTGTTTGGAATAGTAACATTCACAACTTGTTTGGTATGGAAGCATTCACAACTTGTTTGGAATAGAAACATTCATGACTTGTTTCAAATAGATGTTAGTATTGTGCCCAAAAAGCCAATCATGAGATGATTGTATTTTTGCACATTGAGTCATGATATTTTATTGAGGCATTAATCCAGCAATTATGTTTGTTGTTTTGTTTCTGCGTAACGTAATAAGCATAACTGTAGCCCTAGAATAATGATATTCTGAAACGTCCCTAGTCTAGTATTATTGTGGAGCGGGTTGCAATAATACATAATGACTAGCATATGTGGAGACTAATATGAGATATGTAGTCTACATATGGGTACAAGTTGGAGAACTTGTGTACCAGACCGACCCACCATGAGAACACTTCATGGATCGTTATATGAGTGTCATAAGTGATTCTCATAGTGATCATGGTATATGTAGTCCTTCGACCTAAGATCATCAAGGTTCCCTACATGTCAGTCACATACTTTGATACTTCTCTTTGTTGCTCGTGACTGAGTGAACTTGATGGAGGTCATTGGGTATGTCACATATCATGTAGAGGGATTTGTATGATCAAGATAGGATTTATCCCTCCTATGTAATGGGAGTGATATCTTCAGGCCCCTTGATACAGTAAGACTTACAAAAATGCATGGCCA
The DNA here is from genome assembly GCA_005392925.1 of Aquilaria sinensis. Taxonomy (NCBI): domain Eukaryota; kingdom Viridiplantae; phylum Streptophyta; class Magnoliopsida; order Malvales; family Thymelaeaceae; genus Aquilaria; species Aquilaria sinensis. The sequence goes on from SMDT01000705.1 coordinate 108,699, forward strand.
TGCTCGAATGAGTTGATATACTCGGTAATCAAGAAACCAAAGATTGGGCTATATGAGAGTGACACAATCCATGTCTTATGCTTAGTCTTGATATCTTAGACAAAGGGACAATGGCATATATCGGTAATGATCATAAAGGTTTAGTCGAATCACCGACAATCTTGTTACTTGGGTAGCAATGATGTGCTGCTAGACATTGTTCATTGCTTATGATCATAAATGTGATTTATGATCATTGCCAATGTGGTAAGAGCCTATTGGGTCGCACACATAGAGCTATTTAAATCATTAGAGTGTATAGGCTAATTATTTGGTTTATGGTTTCACAATAATTTTGAATTAATAATGGCCCAAAAGTTGAGCCATTATTAAGCCCGAAATTGAAGCCTAATTGGATTAGGGCTTTGAAACCCATTAGGCCTAAAAGTTGAGTCTCACTATAAATACAACTTTTAGTGAGAAATTCGTAACTTCTTGCCCTAACCTCCCAAAAGGATAGCCGCACTCTTCTCTTGTAATTCCTTGGAGGACGCAAGCTAGCACTGCGAGCGCAAGAGAAACACATCTGCCAGGATGTAGTGGAAGCGTGGTGATCCCAAAAGGCTTGTGTGGATACCATAGAGAGCTTGAACATGTCAACTATTCACGTTTTGTGATTCAACTCTACAGTTAGGTGAAAGATCTCAACCGAAAATTAAGTATGAAAATTTTTGAACACCTGGTTTAAGGGTTTCACTTGGTGCCTGGAGGGTTTTTTGGTTAAATTCCGCTGCACTTGTTTGGCTCCCGAAACCCAACATAGAAACATTCACAACTTGTTTGGAATGAAAATGGAAACATTCATAACTTGGTTAGAATAGAAACATTCACAACTTTAGTTTGAATGAAAACATTCAGGAAAACTTCAACTGTTTACAAAAAGGAAATGGAAACATTCAAAACTTACTTAGAATTATATGGAAACATTCACAACTTGTTCAGAATGGAATGGAATAATCCTAACTTGTTTAGAATGGAATGGAAACATTCATAACTTATTTGGAATGGAAGCATTCAGAAATTGTTCGGAATGGAAACATCATGACTTGTTTGTAATAGAAACATTCTCATCTTGTTTAGAATGAAATGGAAACATTCACAACTAGTTTTGAATAGAAACATTGACAACTTCTTCCAAATGGAAAAATTTACAACTTGTTGAAAATGGAAACAATCACAACTTGTTTAGAATGGAATGGAAACAATCACAACATGTTTGGCCTAGAATGGAAACATTCATAACTAGTTTGGGAAAGAAATATTAATAACTAGTTTGGAATAGAAACATTCACAACATGTTAAGGGTAAAAGCATTCACAACTTGTGTGCGTTAAAAGGAAAACATTCACAACTAGTTTGGAATGGAAACATTCATAACTTGTTTAGAATGGAAAGTAAATGTTCATAACTTGTTTAGAGTGGAGTGGAAAGAACCATAACTTGTTTTGAATGGAAAGGAAACATTCATAACTAGTTTGGAATAGAAAGATTCACAACTTGTTTTGAATACAAACATTAATAATTGCTTAAAATATAAACATTGACAACTTGTTTGGAGTAGAAGCATTCACAACTTCTTTCAAGTTGAAACATTCACAACTTATTTAGAATGGAATGGGAACATTCACAACATGTATAGAATTCAATGGAAACATTCATAACTTCTTTAGAATGGAATGGAAACAATCACAACTTGTTTGGAATGGAATGGAAACTTTCACAACAAGTTCAAAATTGAGACATTCATAACTAGTTTGGATCAGAGATATTCACAACTTGTGTGAGAACCTTTATGTTATCAGGTATTTGATTTATTTTATTTACATAATCTTTGATAAGATTGCACTTGCAAGCTAGGTTTAAGTCAAGTTAATGATTCAAATAGTCTTTAGAGTTTAGAGGATTTAAAATCTAAGGTAAATTGACCATAAGAGCAAATAGGGTCATCTTGGTGATTTGGCATGTCAAAGGTCAAAATGTGACTAAGAGAGATATAATTGAGCTTCTAGAGGTTAAATGAACATCTTGATCAAATTTGAACTAAATTTGGCCAATGATTGGCATTTTCTTGCTAAGGAAGCAAGGAAGGGAAAAATGGTATTTGAAACAATTTGGTATAACTTGGTGAAGTTTGAAATTAAACTAACTAAGCTTAAGACTTTTCTTATAAGTAAAGCTAAAAGGGGCATTTTGGTAATTTGGTTAGTCAAACCTAGTAAAACAAAGTCAACCTTGGTCAAGGGTAGGAAAATACATGGTTGGGAGTGGAGGAAATGAAATCTATGAATTTGAGTGTGAATAAAGACATATTTGAGCATTTTATGGAGGTAACTTCCTTTTAACTAAGGGTTATGAAGCCTAAAAGGCACTTTCACCCCAAGCACCTCTTGGAAACTTTAAGGAATGAGGTAACCTAGTTTTGAGATAGGAAATAAGCTTCCAAAAATGAGGAAGAGCCCCGATTTCCCTTGGTTAAAAAGCCTAAACCACTACTAACCATGTAAAGGCCTTAAGCCTTTACCATTTTAACCCATTTTCCATCCTTTTTCATCCCCAAGCACTCCATTTCACTTTCTTCCCTTCCTCTACCCATTTAGCACATCCTAAACCCTCAAAAACACTAAAAATCACCCAAAAAAATGAAATAAAAATGAGAGAAAATGAGCTTGTAAGTGAGAAATAGAGCAGAAAGTGTGTTTGTTGTAAGGGAGGGTGTAGGAGTTTGGTTTCTTTCTTCTCCAATAGGTGGCCACGGTTTTGGGCTATTTATTTTGAGGTGAGAAACTTTATTTTACTAGGCCTTCGTTTCCTCTTCTTTAAACAGTAACCTTTTGCTCATAAAAACCCTTGGTTGTTGAGGTTAAGCTTGGTGAAAGGGAGAAAAACTGTGGAGCTTTAAAAAGCAGTTTTTGTTTGAGATTTTCTACCAACAAGAGGAGGTCATTTTGGTTTCTTTATGTTCAATAAAAAACGTTGCCCCTAGGCTCAAAAATTTTGATTTTTCAAGTGGTTATTTTAGTTGGTAGTTACGGGAATCCAAGGAGACTGAGAAAGGACTCTTGGTGCTTGAAACTTGAGCTTGCAAGGTGTTGATCTACACAAGGGTGAGGTGTTCTAGCCCTTATCTCTTTAGGAAGCTTTGGGCATGTTGTAGCTTGGCAAAATTTAGGACAAATGGTAGGCAAAAAGGGCATGGGGTGACCAATAGAGCCAAAGAAGGCACTAAAGACAGACCTACGTTCTAGTTTTGGGCAATGGTTGGTGTCCTTGGTGCATGGGCTGTAAAATTGTGTGTGGACAAAGCCTTGGATGCTTGGTAGATGTGTGTGGCTGAACCTTCAAGGTTTGGCAAGCACAAGAGAGGTGTACCTTAGTTTGGGTGTGCATGTGTTGTGACCAAGTTCAAGGGCTCAGTATGTGTGTGCGCGTGTGTGACATGGGCTCCTAGGTGCATGACTATTTTGGGGTGCCTAGAAGCATGGTGAGTTTAGTGTGCTAAGGTGCACATGGGTGTGCCTAGGTAGGCATACAATAGTGTATGCCCAATAGGCACATGAGGGTGAGGCCAAGGGCGCCCATGTAGGCTCATGGCCATGCTCACCTATTGGGCCGCACGGACACATGTTGGGGGCCTTGGTTTCTTCTGAGCCTTGGGTTGTGCTTTAGGCATGACCCATGAGGGGAAGCCTAAGGCAAAACCCTAAGGCCCAGATGAAACTTAGGCCCAGTAAATGACTTGGGGCATAAGTAAGCATACACATGGGCCTATCAGGCCAATAGGCCCTAGAAGGTGCAATACAAATCCATGGGCACGATGATACACACAAAATTAGGTCAAACCCTGCTGCATACAATAAGGGAGTTTTTTACCTAGTGAAAGCTGGCAAGCTCAAGGGCAAATGCAAGGATGCATGCTCAAGGGAAAAAATGGACCAACGCGTATTTTGTTTTTTGTTGTTTGTTTGTTTGTTGTGTGAGAAGTATGAGGTGTTACTACTTCATAAAAATGGGAGAATTACAAGTGTGGCATAATGATCAAGAACCATTATATTGTGTAATTCTCATCATAGTGATTGAAGTGTGAGGGGTAAAAGCCATGATTAATAGCTCCTTAAAAGTGTTTTGAGATGGTAACTTGGCCTCCAAGAAAAGCCTTCAAGATTTCTTGTTTGTCAAGTAACCTACGGAGCTTTTTGTAAGGTTTTGGAAGTTCAGGTATTCAATTGCAAAACTCTCAAGAAAGAGACTTGGAGAGTTATGGGAAGGATATAAATGGTATGAAAGTGCTATTGGAGGACCAAATTACTCATGGAAGACAAGTTTGGACAAAAGGAAACACTAAAGGCAATAAGGACCTAAATGTCCTAGTGTAAACCTTAAGGTGTTCAAGCTTTTGACTTAAGTCTAAGGGTGGAATTTTGGGATTCTTCCACCTTGGGGGAGGCAGCCAAGACTAGATAATTAGTCAAAAATGTTGGGCACATGTGTACCAATGAGTTTAAGACAAAGAAACCATAATTAGTGATTAGGAAAATGACACAAAGCAAGGTTAAAGCTTGTTAAGTGTGTTTTGGTGCCCTTAAGCTCAATTTAGGGCCATTTAAGTGGCCAAATCACTTATCCTTCTCTCATTTTCGTCCTCCCCCAGCCCAAGAACACAGCCATACTTCTTCCATAGCCACCACACCTTCAAACTTGCAATTGATTGAAATTGAAGGCAAAAGGAAGCAATTGGAAGCAAACTAGAGCTATTTCTTGCATACTTCAAGGATCAAGCTTGATTTCGGCCTACCCACTTTGGCAAGGGTTCTCTTGCTATCATGGGTTGTTTTCTATATTTTCAAACATCCATGGAGCTATGGCTAAGCTTGGAAGAGAGCCATGAGCTTGATGAACCAAGCTTATTGAGGGGAGTGCACTTATTGAAGGTTTTGTGACCTATTGTCAAGTGCACAAAGATGGCAGTAAAATGAGGGTTTCTAGAGCCCAAAGTTAGTGCTAACTATTTTTAAAATCCTCCTAAGACCAAGCATTAGCTTGGTGAGGGCTTCCATAGTGATTTGGTTATGTTTATTATGTGTTTTATGGACTAACCTATGGTATACGTTGCTGCCACATTTCATGTGTTTGTTGTTTGTGTTTGGCTGCTGCATTTGCTTGCTATATCTTGTATATATGCATTGTGGTTTTTTTTTTTAGTGTCTTTGGATGCAGGTTTTAATGAGGATCACATTACCTTAAGAAACCAAGTGTTACCCTTACTAAGTTTCTCAATGAAATTTACTCCCCTCAATTCTGTCATTTCAGGTCCAGCTGAAAGATCACCTTCAAACTAACTTTTGTGGTTTGATTTTTGATCTGAAGTTTCAGGTACATGAACTTCCGTATGTCTAGTTGTGATCTGCAAAGTTTGGTGATTTTAGGAGCACATTTGGTATTTTTAATGGTGGTACTTATTGTGTTGTGCAGCAGCTGTCCAGCATCCTATTTTTGGAGTCCATTGTGTCTCAGAACCTCCTGTAACCTAGGGTTCGTATTTAGCTAAGTTAAGACCATATTTTAGTGCATGTATACATGTACATGTAGTGTATGTAAGATGAGACAAGTAAGTGAACATTTGGGTAATGTTTTGGCTATGTAAGTGATGTGGTGCAAAGCTGCCTAAGTGTGAATGATAGGCTGCTTACTTGTAAATTCTGTTTTGGCCACATAAGTTTGCTAGATGCAAGAGAATGTAATTAATATGTGTATTGGACATGTATGGGATAGCCTTGGAGGGCTTTCCCCTTGTGAATGAAGTGTGTGCATGGTTTGGAAAAATTGTATCGGCAAAATGGTCCAAAAGTTGCCAGAATTTTGACCATGTACCTAAAGTTTAATATCTCCCTGTGTAGAATGAATCTTGGTATGAAATTTTGACCACACCTAGAGAACATCTAGAGGTTGAACTAAAATTTTGAATTTCTAGATTTGGATCCTTGTAGCCAAATATATGGCGTTGCAAAGTTGGCTGAGTTACTGTTCATTTGGTCAGAATTTTGTAACCAACTTAAAAAATCCATAACTTGGTCCATAGGTGGGCTATTGATGTAAAAAAAAATTCATTGGTTTGCTCTAAGTCTCTACTTGGTAATGGAGCAAATAAAATAGAGGGGTATGAGTCTAGAATGATACAGTTTATTAGTGGAAGTTACAGGTGTAGTAGCTGGCCACTAGAACTTAACAAGATTGCCTAATGTGTGGAAGCCAAAACTAAGACTTGTGCTAGTGTTTTCCTTCTTAGCTACCATGGTCTGCATGAAATGTGAATATGTGTGTGATGGTTGGATCAATATGCATGCGTTTACATAGTGCCCAAGAGGGGCACTAGGGTATGCACACTAAGGGTATTGTTCTGATGGCCTACAGAACATACCAACCTTGGGAGTTTTAAATGTACAATTTTGGCACCATCACTGGACTACCCCAAAGTGGGTAACATGAGGAGTCATTCAGCCAAAAGAGGATGATGTAGAGATCTTTTATATAATACTCCATGCCATAAGAGCTCGTGGCATGCTCATATAGTTTATGGGCATGGTTCATGCATGCATGGCAATGTATGCATATGGTCCATTATGTGTGATGTTGTTATGTATTGTTTGTTTTTAGAATGCTTTAGTAAGTATTTTATATACTTACCTTTATTGCTAATGTGTAAATAACATCGTCTAGGAGCCAAATAATCTACAGTGATTATTTGATACTTGTTTATTAGTTTCTCATAGGTACATTTTGCATACATTACATGTTCATTTTTTATATGTTGCATGCACTTATGGTTAGAGTCTAACTCCAAACTTATTTTCCTTGTACAATAAGGTAGTCGGGGTAAGGACTTCTTAGGTCACTCATCACTTGGATTTCTTTCTCCCGGGCAAATGTGTGCCTATCAACCATTTCGGTCATGAATATTTTGTACCACGGTGGTAGTAGCTACTAGGTAGTCTGTTGGTGTTGACTTTGACATAGCATAACCGTGGCATGTATTATTATTCTTTCGGGTTAGGCTTATCAACCCATGATATTGCTTGCTTAGGTTGATACGCAAAACACTTAGTTATTGTGTTGCTATAGTATTTACTTACTATGAGTGTAGTTTTCATCCATGGTTTGGCATGATACATTACTTGTCCATGTATGAGCATTAAGATGTTTTCATATGTGGCCGCACACATTTTATTCATGTTTTCATTAAATCCTACCAAACCACTATCTTATTTTAAGAAAATTAAGTGTTTTATTAGAAATAAGCAAATTATTTTCTTAACTCTTAAGTAAATACTAAATGCTAGGCAAGTGGCAAGGATTTACATAGTAAATCTCAACAAAAGATCCTGGAAATGAGGAATGATTCAGAACTAATTAAGAGTTTAGAATAGGAAATAGGATGATTTAGTCTAATTAAAGTACTAAATGGGCATTTGTTAGGACGATTCCTCACAAGTTGTTTGGAATAGAAACATTCATAACTTTCTTGGAATATAAACATTCACAAATTGTTTAAAATAAAATGTAAACATTCACAACTGGTTTGGAATAGAAACATTCACAACTTCTTCCGAATGGAAACATTCACAACTTGATTACAGAGGAGTGGAAACATTCACTACTTTGATTTGAATGAACTGGAAATAATCATAGCTTATTTGGAATGGAATAGAAACATTCACAACTTATTTTGCATGAAATAGAAACATTCACAACTAGGTTGGAATAGAACCATTCACAACTTTTTTAGAATGCAAACATTCAAAACATGTTACGAATGGAATGGAAACATTCAGAACTTCTTTACAATAAAATGGAAACAATCACAACTTTTTTGGAAGGCCATAGAAACTTTCACAACTAGTTCAGAATATAAACATTCACAACTTGTACAGAATAGGAACATTGCCTACTTATTCAAAATAGAAACATTAACAACTTGTTTGGATTGGACATATTCACAACTTATTTAAAATGAAATCAAAACATTTACAATTAGTTTGGAATAGAAACATTCACAAGCTTGTTCGGATGGAAACATTTACAACTTGCTTAAAATAGAATGGAAACATTCACAAACTATTTAGAATAGCATGAAAACAATCACAACTTGTTTGGAATGGGATGGAAACATTCACAACTAGTTTGGAAAATAAACATTCATAAGTTGTATGGAGAACAAATGTTTACAGCTTGTTTAAAATGAAATGAAAACATTCACAACTTGTTTGGAATAGAAACATTCACACCTTCTAATTAAGGGAAACATTCAAGACTTGTCTAGAATAGAATGGAAACAATCATAACTTATATGGAATAGAATAAAAACATTCGCAACTTGTTTGGAATAGGAACATCCACAACTTGGTTGGAATAGAAACATTGACAACTTATTTGGAAAAGAAACATCCACAATTTGTTTGGAATGAAATGGAAACACTCACAATGGTTTTGGAATAAAACATTCATAACCTCTTTTGAATGGAAATGTGCACAACTTGTCTAGAATTGAATGGATACATTCACAACTTGTTTAGAATCAAATGGAAACAATCACAACTTGTTTAGAATGGAATGGTAACATTCACAGCTAGTTTTGAATAAAAACATTGATAACTAGTTTGGAATATAAACATTCACAACTTGTTTGGAATAGAAACATTGACAACTTGTTAGGAATAGAAACATTCACAACATGTTTAGAATGAAATATAAACATTCACAACTACTTTAGAATATAAACATTAACAACTTGTATGGAATAAAAATGTTTCAAACTTGTTTAAAATAGAAACAATAACAACTTGTTTGGATTGCATACATTCACAATTTGTTTACAATAAAATCGAAACGTTGACATTTAGTTTGGAATAAAATCATTTACAACATCTTTTGAAAGGAAATGTTCACAACTTGATTATAATATAATGGAAACATTCACAACTTGTTTACAATGGAATAAAAATAGTCCCAACTTATTTAGAATGGAATGGAAACAATCAGAGCTCATTTGGAATGCAATGGAAACATTCACAACTAGTTTGGAATAGAATAATTCACAACTAGTTTGGAATAGAAATATTCACAACTTGTTTGGAATAAAAACATTCACAACTTGAATGAAATGAAAATGGGAAACATCCACAACTTTTTTGGAATAGAAACCTCTACAATTTAATTAGAATGAAATGGAAACACTCACAACTTGATTAAAATATAAACATTCACAACTTCTTTTGATGGGAAACATTAATGACTTGTTTAGAGTGGAATAGAAACATTAACAACTTGTTTAGAAAGGAAATGGACACAATCGCAACATGTTTGTAATGTAATGGAAAGATTCACGACTTGTTTGGAAATAGAAAACATTCACAACTTATTTGGAATGAAATGGAAACATTCACAACTTGTTTTGAATAAAAAGAAACAGCTATAAGTTGTTTGGAACTGAATGGAAACATTCACAACTTGTTTGGAATGGAAAATGGAAACAAGTACATTCACAACTAGTTTGGAATGGAATGGAAACATTCACAACTAGTTTGGAATGAATGGAAACATTCACAACTAGTTTGGAACAAATGGAAACATTCACAACTTGTTTGGAAAATGGAAACATTCACAACTTCTTTGGAATGGAAACATTCACAACTTGTTTGGAATGAAATGGAAACAATCACAACTTCTTTTGAATGAAATGGAAACATTCACAACTTGTTTGGAATGAAATGGAAACATTCACAACTTGTTTGAAATGAAATGGAAACATTCACAACTTGTTTGGACTGAAATGGAAACATTCACAACTAGTTTGGAATGAAATGGAAACATTCACAACTTGTTTTGGAATGAAATGGAAATATTCACAACTTGTTTGGAATGAAATGGAAACATTCACAACTAGTTTGGAATGAATGGAAACATTCACAACTTGTTTGGAATGAAATGGAAACATTCACAACTTGTTTGGAATGGAATGGAAACATTCACAACTAGTTTGGAATGAAATGGAAACATTCACAACTAGTTTGGAATGAAATGGAAACATTCACAACTTGTTTGGAATGAAATGGAAACATTCACAACTAGTTTGGAATGAAATGGAAACATTCACAACTAGTTTGGAATGAAATGGAAACATTCACAACTTGTTTAGAATGAAATGGAAACATTCACAACTTGTTTATAATGGAATGGAAACATTCACAACTAGTTTAGAATGAAATGGAAACATTCACAACTAGTTTAGAATGAAATGGAAACATTCACAACTAGTTTGGAATGAAATGGAAACATTCACAACTAGTTTGGAATGAAATGGAAACATTCACAACTAGTTTGGAATGAAATGGAAACATTCACAACTAGTTTGGAATGAAATGGAAACATTCACAACTTGTTTGGAATGAAATGGAAACATTCACAACTAGTTTGGAATGAAATGGAAACATTCACAACTTGTTTGGAATGAAATGGAAACATTCACAACTTGTTTGGAATGAAATGGAAACATTCACAACTAGTTTGGAATGAAATTGAAACATTCACAACTAGTTTGGAATGAAATGGAAACATTCACAACTTGTTTGGAATGAAATGGAAACATTCACAACTTGTTTGGAATGAAATGTAAACATTCACAACTTGTTTGGAATGAAATGGAAACATTCACAACTTGTTTGGAATGAAATGGAAACATTCACAACAAGTTTAGAATGAAATGGAAACATTCACAACTTGTTTGGAATGAAATGGAAACATTCACAACTTGTTTGGAATGAAATGGAAACATTCACAACTTGTTTTGGAATGAAATGGAAACATTCACAACATGTTTGGAATGAAATGGAAACATTCACAACTTGTTTGGAATGAAATGGAAACATTCACAACTTGTTTGGAATGAAATGGAAACATTCACAACTTGTTTGGAATGAAATGGAAACATTCACAACTTGTTTGGAATGAAATGGAAACATTCACAACTAGTTTGGAATGAAATGGAAACATTCACAACTTGTTTGGAATGAAATGGAAACATTCACAACTAGTTTGGAATGAAATGGAAACATTCACAACTAGTTTGGAATGAAATGGAAACATTCACAACTAGTTTGGAATGAAATGGAAACATTCACAACTAGTTTGGAATGGAATGAAATGGAAACATTCACAACTAGTTTGGAATGAAATGGAAACATTCACAACAAGTTTGGAATGAAATGGAAACATTCACAACTTGTTTGGAATGAAATGGAAACATTCACAACTTGTTTGGAATGAAATGGAAACATTCACAACTAGTTTGGAATGAAATGGAAACATTCACAACTAGTTTGGAATGAAATGGAAACATTCACAACTAGTTTGGAATGAAATGGAAACATTCACAACTAGTTTGGAATGAAATGGAAACATTCACAACTAGTTTGGAATGAAATGGAAACATTCACAACTTGTTTGGAATGAAATGGAAACTTTCACAACTAGTTTGGAATGAAATGGAAACATTCACAACTTGTTTGGAATGAAATGGAAACATTCACAACTTGTTTGGAATGAAATGGAAACATTCACAACTAGTTTGGAATAAAATGGAAACATTCACAACTTGTTTGGAATGAAATGGAAACATTCACAACTTGTTTGGAATGAAATGGAAACATTCACAACTAGTTTGGAATGAAATGGAAACATTCACAACTTGTTTGGAATGAAATGGAAACATTCACAACTTGTTTGGAATGAAATGGAAACATTCACAACTTGTTTGGAATGAAATGGAAACATTCACAACTAGTTTGGAATGAAATGGAAACATTCACAACTAGTTTGGAATGAAATGGAAACATTCACAACTTGTTTGGAATGAAATGGAAACATTCACAACTTGTTTGGAATGAAATGGAAACATTCACAACTTGTTTGGAATGAAATGGAAACATTCACAACTAGTTTGGAATGAAATGGAAACATTCACAACTAGTTTGGAATGAAATGGAAACATTCACAACTTGTTTGGAATGAAATGGAAACATTCACAACTTGTTTGGAATGAAATGGAAACATTCACAACTTGTTTGGAATGAAATGGAAACATTCACAACTTGTTTGGAATGAAATGGAAACATTCACAACTTGTTTGGAATGAAATGGAAACATTCACAACTTGTTTGGAATGAAATGGAAACATTCACAACTAGTTTGGAATGAAATGGAAACATTCACAACTTAGTTTGGAATGAAATGGAAACATTCACAACTTGTTTGGAATGAAATGGAAACATTCACAACTAGTTTGGAATGAAATGGAAACATTCACAACTAGTTTGGAATGAAATGGAAACATTCACAACTTGTTTGGAATGAAATGGAAACATTCACAACTTGTTTGGAATGAAATGGAAACATTCACAACTAGTTTGGAATGAAATGGAAACATTCACAACTAGTTTGGAATGAAATGGAAACATTCACAACTAGTTTGGAATGAAAATGGAAACATTCACAACTTGTTTGGAATGAAATGGAAACATTCACAACTAGTTTGGAATGAAATGGAAACATTCACAACTTGTTTGGAATGAAATGGAAACATTCACAACTAGTTTGGAATGAAATGGAAACATTCACAACTAGTTTGGAATGAAATGGAAACATTCACAACTTGTTTGGAATGAAATGGAAACATTCACAACTAGTTTGGAATGAAATGGAAACATTGACAACTTGTTTGGAATGAAATGGAAACATTCACAACTTGTTTGGAATGAAATGGAAACATTCACAACTAGTTTGGAATGAAATGGAAACATTCACAACTAGTTTGGAATGAAATGGAAACATTCACAACTAGTTTGGAATGAAATGGAAACATTCACAACTAGTTTGGAATGAAATGGAAACATTCACAACTAGTTTGGAATAAAATGGAAACATTCACAACTAGTTTGGAATGAAATGGAAACATTCACAACTTGTTTGGAATGAAATGGAAACATTCACAACTTGTTTGGAATGGAATGGAAACATTCACAACTAGTTTGGAATGAAATGGAAACATTCACAACAAGTTTGGAATGAAAATGGAAACATTCACAACTAGTTTGGAATGAAATGGAAACATTCACAACTTGTTTGGAATGAAATGGAAACATTCACAACTTGTTTGGAATGAAATGGAAACATTCACAACTTGTTTGGAATGAAATGGAAACATTCACAACTTGTTTGGAATGAAATGGAAACATTCACAACTAGTTTGGAATGAAATGGAAACATTCACAACTAGTTTGGAATGAAATGGAAACATTCACAACTAGTTTGGAATGAAATGGAAACATTCACAACTAGTTTGGAATGAAATGGAAACATTCACAACAAGTTTGTAATGAAATGGAAACATTCACAACTTGTTTGGAATGAAATGGAAACATTCACAACTAGTTTGGAATGAAATGGAAACATTCACAACTTGTTTGGAATGAAATGGAAACATTCACAACTAGTTTGGAATGAAATGGAAACATTCACAACTAGTTTGGAATGAAATGGAAACATTCACAACTTGTTTGGAATGAAATGGAAACATTCACAACTTGTTTTGGAATGAAATGGAAACATTCACAACAAGTTTGGAATGAAATGGAAACATTCACAACTTGTTTGGAATGAAATGGAAACATTCACAACTAGTTTGGAATGAAATGGAAACATTCACAACTTGTTTGGAATGAAATGGAAACATTCACAACTTGTTTGAATGAAATGGAAACATTCACAACTTGTTTGGAATGAAATGGAAACATTCACAACTTGTTTTGGAAATGGAAACATTCACAACTTGTTTGGAATGAAATGAAAACATTCACAACTTGTTTGGAATGAAATGGAAACATTCACAACTAGTTTGGAATGAAATGGAAACATTCACAACTTGTTTGGAATGAAATGGAAACATTCACAACTTGTTTGGAATGAAATGGAAACATTCACAACTTGTTTGGAATGAAATGGAAACATTCAGAACTTGTTTGGAATGAAATGGAAACATTCACAACTTGTTTGGAATGAAATGGAAACATTCACAACTTAGTTTGGAATGAAATGGAAACATTCACAACTTGTTTGGAATGAAATGGAAACATTCACAACTTGTTTGGAATGAAAATGGAAACTTGTTTCACAACAAGTTCACAAATGAAATGGAAACATTCACAACTAGTTTTGAATGAAATGGAAACATTCACAACTAGTTTGGAATGAAATGGAAACATTCACAACTTGTTTGGAATGAAATGGAAACATTCACAACTAGTTTGGAATGAAATGGAAACATTCACAACTAGTTTGGAATGAAATGGAAACATTCACAACTTAGTTTAGAATGAAATGAAACATTCACAACTTGTTTGGAATGAAATGGAAACATTCACAACTAGTTTGGAATGAAATGGAAACATTCACAACTTGTTTAGAATGAAATGGAAACATTCACAACTTGTTTGGAATGAAATGGAAACATTCACAACTTGTTTGGAATGAAATGGAAACATTCACAACTTGTTTGGAATGAAATGGAAACATTCACAACTTGTTTGGAATAAAATGGAAACATTCACAACTTGTTTGGAATGAAATGGAAACATTCACAACTAGTTTGGAATGAAATGGAAACATTCACAACATGTTTGGAATGAAATGGAAACATTCACAACTTGTTTGAAATGAAATGGAAACATTCACAACTTGTTTGGAATGAAATGGAAACATTCACAACTTGTTTGGAATGAAATGGAAACATTCACAACTTGTTTGGAATGAAATGGAAACATTCACAACTTGTTTGGAATGAAAATGGAAAACATTCACAACTTGTTTGGAATGAAATGGAAACATTCACAACTTGTTTGGAATGAAATGGAAACATTCACAACTAGTTTGGAATGAAATGGAAACATTCACAACTTGTTTGGAATGAAATGGAAACATTCACAACTTGTTTGGAATGAAATGGAAACATTCACAACTTGTTTGGAATGAAATGGAAACATTCACAACTAGTTTGGAATGAAATGGAAACATTCACAACAAGTTTGGAATGAAATGGAAACATTCACAACTAGTTTGGAATGAAATGGAAACATTCACAACTTGTTTGGAATGAAATGGAAACATTCACAACTTGTTTGGGAATGAAATGGAAACATTCACAACTTGTTTGGAATGAAATGGAAACATTCACAACTTGTTTGGAATGAAATGGAAACATTCACAACTAGTTTGGAATGAAATGGAAACATTCACAACTTGTTTGGAATGAAATGGAAACATTCACAACTAGTTTGGAATGAAATGGAAACATTCACAACTAGTTTGGAATGAAATGGGGAAACATTCACAACTTGTTTGGAATGAAATGGAAACATTCACAACTAGTTTGGAATGAAATGGAAACATTCACAACTTGTTTGGAATGAAATGGAAACATTCACAACTTGTTTGGAATGAAATGGAAACATTCACAACTAGTTTGGAATGAAATGGAAACATTCACAACTTGTTTGGAATGAAATGGAAACATTCACAACTAGTTTAGAATGAAATGGTAACATTCACAACTTGTTTGGAATGAAATGGAAACATTCACAACTTGTTTGGAATGAAATGGAAACATTCACAACTAGTTTGGAATGAAATGGAAACATTCACAACTTGTTTGGAATGAAATGGAAACATTCACAACTAGTTTGGAATGAAATGGAAACATTCACAACAAGTTTGGAATGAAATGGAAACATTCACAACTTGTTTGGAATGAAATGGAAACATTCACAACTAGTTTGGAATGAAATGGAAACATTCACAACTTGTTTGGAATGAAATGGAAACATTCACAACTTGTTTGGAATAGAATGGAAACATTCACAACTTGTTTGGAATGAAATGGAAACATTCACAACTAGTTTGGAATGAAATGGAAACATTCACAACTAGTTTAGAATGAAATGGAAACATTCACAACTTGTTTCGGAATGAAATGGAAACATTCACAACTAGTTTTGAATGAAATGGAAACATTCACAACTTGTTTGGAATGAAATGGAAACATTCACAACTTGTTTGGAATGAAATGGAAACATTCACAACTTGTTTGGAATGAAATGGAAACATTCACATCGTCTTATTTAGAATGAAATGGAAACATTCACAACTTGTTTGAATGAAATGGAAACATTCACAACTTGTTTAAATGAAATGGAAACATTCACAACTTAGTTTTGGAATGAAATGGAAACATTCACAACTTGTTTGGAATGAAATGAAAACATTCACAACTAGTTTGGAATGAAATGAAAACATTCACAACCAGTTTGGAATGAAATGGAAACATTCACAACTAGTTTGGAATGAAATGGAAACATTCACAACTAGTTTGGAATGAAATGGAAACATTCACAACTAGTTTTTGAATGAAATGGAAACATTCACAACTAGTTTGGAATGAAATGGAAACATTCACAACTAGTTTGGAATGAAATGGAAACATTCACAACTTGTTTGGAATGAAATGGAAACATTCACAACTAGTCATGAACTTTGGAATGAAATGGAAACATTCACAACCCCTTTGGAATGAAATGGAAACATTCACAACTTGTTTGGAATGAAATGGAAACATTCACAACTATGTTTGGAATGAAATGGAAACATTCACAACTAGTTTGGAATGAAATGGAAACATTCACAACTAGTTTGGAATGAAATGGAAACGTTCACAACTAGTTTGGAAAATGGAAACATTCACAACTTGTTTGGAATGAAATGGAAACATTCACAACTAGTTTGGAATGAAATGGAAACATTCAAAACTAGTTTGGAATGAAATGGAAACATTCACAACTAGTTTGGAATGAAATGGAAACATTCACAACTTGTTTGGAATGAAATGGAAACATTCACAACTAGTTTGGAATGAAATGGAAACATTCACAACTAGTTTGGAATGAAATGGTAACATTCACAACTTGTTTGGAATGAAATGGAAACATTCACAACTTGTTTGGAATGAAATGGAAACATTCACAACTTGTTTGGAATGAAATGGAAACATGGACAACTAGTTTCACAACTTGTTTGAACAGAATGAAATGGAAACATTCACAACTAGTTTGGAATGAAATGGAAACATTCACAACTATGTTTGGAATTAAAATGGAAACATTCCAACTTGTTTGGAATGAAATGGAAACATTCACAACTAGTTTGGAATGAAATGGAAACATTCACAACTTGTTTGGAATGAAATGGAAACATTCACAACTAGTTTGGAATGAAATGGAAACATTCACAACTTGTTTGGAATGAAATGGAAACATTCACAACTTGTTTGGAATGAAATGGAAACATTCACAACAAGTTTCGAATGAAATGGAAACATTCACAACTATGTTTGGAATGAAATGGAAACATTCACAACTTGTTTGGAATGAAATGGAAACATTCACAACTTGTTTGGAATGAAATGGAAACATTCACAACTTGTTTGGAATGAAATGGAAACATTCACAACTAGTTTGGAATGAAATGGAAACATTCACAACTAGTTTGGAATGAAATGGAAACATTCACAACTAGTTTTCGAATGAAATGGAAACATTCACAACAAGTTTTGAAATGAAATGGAAACATTCACAACTAGTTTGGAATGAAATGGAAACATTCACAACTAGTTTGGAATGAAATGGAAACATTCACAACTAGTTTGGAATGAAATGGAAACATTCACAACGTGTTTGGAATGAAATGGAAACATTCACAACAAGTTTGGAATGAAATGGAAACATTCACAACTTGTTTGGAAATGAAGATGGGAACATTCACAAAACTTGTTTGGAATGAAATGGAAACATTCACAACTAGTTTGGAATGAAATGGAAACATTCACAACAAGTTTGGAATGAAATGGAAACATTCACAACTAGTTTGGAATGAAATGGAAACATTCACAACTAGTTTGGAATAAAATGGAAACATTCACAACTAGTTTTGAATGAAATGGAAACATTCACAACAAGTTTGGAATGAAATGGAAACATTCACAACTTGTTTGGAATGAAATGGAAACATTCACAACTTGTTTGGAATGAAATGGAAACATTCACAAAAAGTTTGGAATGAAATGGAAACATTCACAACTTGTTTTGAATAGAAACATTCACAACTAGTTTGAATGAAAATGGAAACATTCACAACTTAGTTTGGAATGAAATGGAAACATTTACAACTAGTTTGGAATGAGATGGATCGACATTCACAACAAGTTTGGAATGAAATTGGGAAAACATTCACAACAAGTTTGGAATAATGAAAGCAGATGTGAAAACGCATTCACAACTAGTTTGGAATGAAATGGAAACATTCACAACTAGTTTGGAATGAAATGGAAACATTCACAACAAGTTTCGAATGAAATGGAAACATTCACAACTTGTTTGGAATGAAATGGAAACATTCACAACTAGTTTGGAATGAAATGGAAACATTCACAACTAGTTTGGAATGAAATGGAAACATTCACAACAAGTTTGGAATGAAATGGAAACATTCACAACTTGTTTGGAATGAAATGGAAACATTCACAACTAGTTTGGAATGAAATGGAAACATTCACAACTAGTTTTTGGAATGGAAACATTCACAACTAGTTTGGAATGAAAAGGAAACATTCACAACTTGTTTGGAATGAAATGGAAACTTTCACAACTTGTTTGGAATGAAATGGAAACATTCACAACTTGTTTGGAATGAAATGGAAACATTCACAACTTGTTTGGAATGAAATGGAAACATTCACAACTTGTTTGGAATGAAATGGAAACATTCACAACTAGTTTGGAATCAAATGGAAACATTCACAACTTGTTTGGAATGAAATGGAAACATTCACAACAAGTTTTGAATGAATGGAAACATTCACAACTTGTTTGGAATGAAATGGAAACATTCACAACTAGTTTGGAATGAAATGGAAACATTCGCAACTAGTTTGGAATGAAATGGAAACATTCACAACTAGTTTGGAATGAAATGGAAACATTCACAACTAGTTTGGAATGAAATGGAAACATTCACAACTAGTTTGGAATGAAATGGAAACATTCACAACTTGTTTGGAATGAAATGGAAACATTCACAACTAGTTTGGAATGAAATGGAAACATTCACAACTAGTTTGGAATGGAAGGGAAACATTCACAACTTGTTTGGAATGAATGGGAAACATTCACAACTTGTTTTGAATGAAATGGAAATATTCACAACTTGTTTTGAATGAAATGGAAACATTCACAACTAGTTTGGAATGAAATGGAAACATTCACAACTAGTTTGGAATGAAATAGAAACATTCACAACTAGTTTGGAATGAAATGGAAACATTCACAACTAGTTTGGAATGAAATGGAAACATTCACAACTAGTACGGAATGAAATGGAAACATTCACAACTAGTTTGGAAAGAAATGGAAACATTCACAACTTGTTTGGAATGAAATGGAAACATTCACAACAAGTTTGGAATGAAATGGAAACATTCACAACTTGTTTGGAATGAAATGGAAACATTCACAACTAGTTTGGAATGAAATGGAAACATTCACAACTTGTTTGGAATGAAATGGAAACATTCACAACTAGTTTGGAATGAAATGGAAACATTCACAACTTGTTTGGAATGAAATGGAAACATTCACAACAAGTTTGGAATGAAATGGAAACATTCACAACTTGTTTGGAATGAAATGGAAACATTCACAACTTGTTTGGAATGAATTGGAAACATTCACAACTTGTTTGGAATGAAATGGAAACATTCACAACTTGTTTGGAATGAAATGGAAACATTCACAACTTTTTGGAATGAAATGGAAACATTCACAACTAGTTTGGAATGAAATGGAAACATTCCCAACTTGTTTGGAATGAAATGGAAACATTCACAACAAGTTTGGAATGAAATGGAAACATTCACAACTAGTTTGGAATGAAATGGAAACATTCACAAAGTTTGGAATGAAAGGGAAACATTCACAACTAGTTTGGAATGAAATGGAAACATTCATAACTATTTTGGAATGAAATGGAAACATTCACAACTTGTTTGGAATGAAATGGAAACATTCACAACTAGTTTGGAATGAATTGGAAACATTCACAACTAGTTTGGAATGAAATGGAAACATTCACAACTAGTTTGGAATGAAATGGAAACATTCACAACAAGTTTTGTAATGAAATGGAAACATTCACAACTAGTTTGGAATGAAACGAAAACATTCACAACTTGTTTGGAATGAAATGGAAACATTCACAACTAGTTTGGAATGAAATGGAAACATTCACAACTTGTTTGGAATGAAATGGAAACATTCACAACTAGTTTGGAATGAAATGGAAACATTCACAACTTGTTTAGAATGAAATGGAAACATTCACAACTTGTTTGGAATGAAATGGAAACATTCACAACTTGTTTGGAATGAAATGGAAACATTCACAACTTAGTTTGGAATGAAATGGAAACATTCACAACTAGTTTGGAATGAAATGGAAACATTCACAACTGTTTGGAATGGAATGAACTTCTTTTGAATGGAAACATTCACAACTTGTTTGGAATGAAATGGAAACATTCACAACTAGTTTGGAATGAAATGGAAACATTCACAACTTCTTTGGAATGAAATGGAAACATTCACAACTTGTTTGGAATGAAATGGAAACATTCACAACTTGTTTTGGAATAAAATGCAAACATTCACAACTTGTTTGGAATGAAATGGAAACATTCACAACTTGTTTGGAAGGAAATGGAAACATTCACAACTTGTGTTACATTGAAAATGGAAACATTGACAATAAGTTTAGAATGAAATTAAAACATTCACAACATGTTTGGAATGGAAGGGAAACATTCACAACTTGTTTGGAATGAAATGGAAACATTCACAACTAGTTTTGAATGGTATAAACATTCACAACTTGTTTGGAATGGAATGGAAACTTTCTCAAACTGGTTTAGAATGGAATGGAAACTTTTTACAACATGTTTAGAATGGAATGGAAACAATCATAGTGAGTGTTGTGCCCAAAAGTTAGCCCTGCGATGATTGTGTTTTGCACATTAAGTCATGATATTTTATTGAGGCATTAATCAAGTAATTCTGTTTGTTGTTTTGATTATGTGTTACCTAATCAAACATAATTATAACCCTAGAATAATGATATTCTTAAATGTCCCAAGTCTAGTATTATTCTGTAGTGGGTTGTAATATTACATAAAGACTAGCATCTATGGAGACTAGTATGAGATATGTAGTCTACATATGGGTACAAGTTGAAGAACTTGTGTACTGAACCGACCCACCATTAGAACACTACATGAGTCATTATATGAGTGTCATAACTAATTCTTATAGTAATCATGTATATGTAGTCCTTTGACCTAAGGTCATCAAGGTTCCCTACATGTGGATCACATACTTTGGTACTCCCTTTGTTGCTCATAACTAAGTGAGCATGAAGGAGCTCATTGGGTATGTCACATATCATGCAGAGGGTTTTGTATGATCAAGATGGAATTTATCCATCCTATGTGACGGGACTAATAACTTCATGCCCCTTGAGAGAGTGAGACTAAGAAAATGCATGGCCATGCTCAAATGAGTTGATATATGATATCAATGACATCAGTTTAAGTTAGTCTACTTGGGAATCAAGAAACCATAGATTGGGCTATACAAGAGTGACACATTGCATGTCTCGTGCTTGGTCTTGATAACTTGGGCAAAGGGACAATGGCATATATGAATAATGATCATAGAGGTTTAGTCGAATCACTAACTATCTTGTCACCTAGGTAGCAATGATGTGTTGCTTGACACCGCTCATTGTTTATGATCATAAATCTCATTTATGATCATTGCCAATATGATAGGAGTTGATAGGAGGTAGACAAAATGGCCGATGGGGTTAGAAGTAGTAGGGCTAATGGAGATTGACCATCCAAGAAGTTAGGCTTGCAGAAGAGGCCATATCTTGACATAGGTTGAGGGCACTAGTTGTACCAAAAAGTTCAAGAAGGTGGGCAAGGGACCTTGCAATGTTTGTAAAAAGTTCTATGGTAAGAAACCTTGCAAATTTGCTAGTAATGCATGTCTAATATGCAACTAGTTAGGGAATTTGGCCAATGATTGTCCCCATAAGGGCCAAAGACCTATACCCCCTAGAGCAATACTGCCTGGACTAGCACCACAACCCCGGTAGCAAGCACCGCCTATAGTTTTTACTCTCGCCAGTCTGGTAGCTCAGGAGCCCGCAATAGTAGGTACATTTATAGTTTCAAGACATAGTGTTTAAGTTTTGTTTGATACTGGTGCATCCATATCTATTATTTTATTTAATTTGGCAGATAGGATAGGTATGGTATGCACAGAAATGAACACTATGAAACTAATTTGAACTCCAGTAAGACAGATAGTCCTTACGAACAATATGGTGAGGGATTATCCTCTAGAAATTAGTATTTGTAAAATTGACTGATTTAGAGGTAATGGATATGCAAGTGTTTGATATTGTGTTGGGAATGGGCTAGTTAAGAATGCCCCAGACTCATATAGACTATGCAAGTCAAAAAGTAACTTTCATATGCTTCAGAAATGAACATGTGACATGTACTGGTGGGCTTGGGGATAGTGTGGAAAGTTTGCACCTCAAGGAACTAGAGTCTATCCCCACAGTAGATGAGGATGAAATGATGCTTTATGCCTTAAATAAGGTATTTCCTAGCAGACCAGTTCACAAAGGTATTTCCTACAGACCTTCCAGGATTACCACCCCAACGTAATATAGAATTCTCCATTCACTTGTAGCCAATAGTTTCACCTATATCCATCCCCCCATATAGAATGTCCACTCCTACGATGGATGAATTCAAAAAGTAGCTCAAAGAGTTATTGGAAAAAGGCTTCATGTGCCTAGATGTATCTCCATGGGGAGCACTAGGCCTTTTTTATAAAGAAAAAGGATGGTAGTTTGAGGCTTTGCATTGATTTTAGGAAACTTTATGTTATAACTGTCAAGAACAAATATCCTCTACTGAGGATAGATGACTTGTTTGACAAACTTAAAGGGGAAAAGGTGTTCTCTAAGATATACCTTCAGTCTGGATACTTCTGGATAAGGTTAAAGGAAGAGGGCATACCTAAAAAAGGCTTTTAGGACCCAATATGCGCATTATGAGTACATAGTGATGCTTTTTTGTGTCACTGATGCTCTTGCAGTATTCATGGGTGCCATAAACAGAATTCTGAGGCCTTACTTGGATCAGTTTATGAAAGTATTTATAGATGACATATCAGTATACAAAAAAATAAAGTAGGAACATGTTGAGCATTTAATTAAGGTGTTGCAAATTCTGAAGGAAAATCAGTATTATGCAAAGCTGTCTAAATGTCAGTTTTGGGCTAACGAAATTTCTTTTCTTGGGCTTGTCATCACTCTCTAGGGATTGAAAGTAGACACAGAAAAGGTCAAGGTAGTGAAAGAATGGCTTAGACCACCTATGGTGACTGACATTATGAGTTCCTTGGGACTGGCAGCTTACTCTAAGAGATTTATTAAGGACTTCTCCACAATAACAATACCAATGACTATGTCAACATAGAAGTCCCAAAAATTTGAATGGACAGCAGACTGTGAAAGTAATGTTAGAAAGCTAAAACAAAAATTGATGCAAGCGCCTATTCTTACTTTACCTGACCTAAATAAAACCTTTATTATTTACACTTATGCATATAGAATAGGACTTGGATGTGTTTTGATGTAGGATCACCGAGTCATTGCATATGGGTCTAGGCAACAAAGACCCTATGAGTTAAACTATCAAGTGCTTGACTTGGAATTGGCTGTAGTAGTTTTTGCCCTCAAGTCATGGAGACATTACTTGTTGGGTAAATGCTTTAATATGTATACCAACGACAAGAGCCTTAGGTATCTATTTAGACAAAAAGACTTGAACTTGAGGCAAAGAAGATAGGTTGAGTATATAAAGGACTTTACTACAGCATTGAGTACTGTACAGGGAAAGGCAATGTAGTTGCTGATGCCCTGAGTATAAGGTACACAAGTGTGGTTCTTTCAAAGGACCAAGTATCAAATACATCTGTAGAGCATTTCTCGGCATTGTATGATCACTGGTTAGCTTGGGAAATAGCTTAAATGTGCCAATTGTAAGTGGAATTAGGGTGGTTAGGTAAGGCAAAGAAAGCATAGGAAAATGACTCTACTTTTAAAAAGATTAGTGGGGAAGAAAAACATGGTAATCATAGTAGGGAATTTAAGTATAGAGATGGGATGTTACACTATGGTGTTAGGCTATATGTGCCAGACATGACAGAGGCAAATAATAGTAGGCTAAGTGTACATCCAGGTGCCAAAAAAATGTACCATGATTTAAAAACACATGTTTGGTGGCCCAACCTAAAGAAAGCCATTAGACAACATGTGGGAAAATGACTCACTTGTCAGATGGTTAAGGCAAAACACCAAAAACTAGCTGGAACCCTTCAGAACTTACCCATGCGTGAAAGAAAATGGGGTTCGATTGCTATAGACTTCCTACTCGGATTACCAAGGATAGGAGCCCATAATGATGTAGTGTGGCTGGTTGTTGATAAGTTGACAAAATTAGCTCACTTCATACCTATCAAAGTCACCTATATACCTGAAAGAGGTATTTAGGTTACATGGTATGCCTAATAAGATTGTATTTGATAGAGACCTTAGGTTAGTTTGTATATTTTGGAAGGCCTTTCAAAAGGCATTGGGTAGTACAGTAAGCCTAAGTACTACCTATCACCAATAGATAGATGGGCAATCAGAGAAGGTGATCCAAACCTTTAAGCATGTGCTAAGGACTTTAAAGGTGAGTGGGATAAGCATTTGCCATTTGTGGACTTTGTCTATCATAACAGTTATCAAGCTATAATAGGAATTGTGCCTTATGAAGCCCTTTATAAGAGAAGGTGTATGGCTTGACATTGCTGAGCAAGCCCCACAGGCAGGGTTAAGTTTGGCTCAGAAATCATAGCTGAAACCATAGGTAAAATAAACTAGATCCAAGTAAGAATCAAAGTAGCTTCTGATAGGCAAGAAAAGTATGCCAATATTAGAAGAAGAGAATTGGAATTTGACATAGGGAATAAAGTACTCTTAAGAGTATCTCCTATGAAAGGCGTGATCTAATTTGGGCAGAAAAATAAGTTAGCCCTGAGGTATATTAGGTCTTTTAAAGTCTTGGAGAAAGTGGGTAGGGTTGCTTATAGATTGGCATTACCACCTAACTTGCCTCACATTCACAATGTATTCCATGTGAGTCAACTCCAAAAATGCATCATAGACTTGAGACACATATTGACCACTCCTGATTTGCTTATTCATGAGGACTTGACCTATGTGGAAAGACCTACACAATCTTGGATAGACAAGTCAAGAAATTGAGAACCAAATGGATCCCCACGGTTAAGATCCTATAGTCTAACTGTTGGGTTTCGGGAGCCAAACAGCTCAGCAGAATTTAACCAAAACCCTCCAAGATCCAAGTCAAACGGGCTAAACTGGGTGTTCAAAAATTTTCATACCTAATTTTTGGTTGAGATCTCTCACTTAACTGTAGAGTCGAATCACAACACCTGAACAGTTGACGTGTTCAAGATCTCTATGGTATCCACATGAGCCTCTCGGGATCACCACACTTCCAACGTGTCCCGGCAGATGCATTTTTCTTGCGCTCGCAGTGCTAGCTTGCGTCCTCCAAGGAATTGCAAGAGAAGAGTGCGGCTGTCCTTTTGTGAGGCTAGGGCAAGGAAACCTGTGAATTTCTCACTAAAAGTTGTATTTATAGTGAGACTCAACTTCCAGGCCTAATGGGTTTCAAAGCCCTAATCCAATTAGGCTTTAATTTCGGGCTTAATAATGGCTCAACTATTGGGCCCATTATTAATACGAAATTATTGTGAAACCAAAACCCAAATTATTAGCCCATGCACTCTAATGATCCAAATAGCTCTATGTGTGCGACCCAATATGCTCTTACCATGTTGGCAATGATCATAAATCACATTTATGATCATAAGCAATGAGCGGTGTCTAGCAACACATCATTGCTACCCAAGTGACAAGATTGTCGATGATTCGACTAAACCTTTATGATCATCCTCGATGTATGCCATTGTCCCTTTGTCCAAGATATCAAGACTAAGCATGAGACATGGAATGTGTCACTCTCGTATAGCCCAATCTTTGGTTTCTTGATTACCGAGTAGACCAACTTAAAATAATGACATTGATATCGTATATCAACTCATCCGAGCATGGCCATGCATTTTTCTAAGTCTTACTCTATCAAGGGGCCCGAAGATATCACTCCCGTTACATAGGAGGGACAAATCCCATCTTGATCATACAAATCCCTCTGCATGATATGTGACATACCCAATGACCTCCTTCAAGTTCACTCAGTTACGAGCAACAAAGGAAAGTATCAAAGTATGTGACTCACATGTAGGGAACCTTGATGATCTTAGGTCGAAGGACTACATATACCATGATCACTATGAGAATCACTTATGACACTCATATAATGATCCATGTAGTGTTCTCATGGTGGGTCAGTCCAGTACACAAGTTCTCCAACTTGTACCCATATGTAGACTACATATCTCATATTAGTCTCCACATATGCTAGTCGTTATGTATTATTGCAACCTGCTCGCCAATTATACTAGACTATGGACATTTGAGAATATCATTATTCTAGGGTTACAATTTTGTTTATTGCGTTACGCAAAAAAAGAACAACAAACATAATTGCTGGATTAATGCCTTAATAAAATATCATGACTCAATGTGCAAAAAATACAATCATCTCATGATTGGCTTTTCGGCACAACACTAACACTAACTATACAGAAGAAGAAGCAACTTAGGAGACAAAGCAGGATATATTGACCTAGTATCCTGATAATTTTGCCAAGCTTAAGCAAAATTTCCAAGACCAAATGGCTTAAGAAGGTGAGAATGTAATAGCGTCGGCATTATAAGTCTAATCAATTAGGTAATTATAAGAAGCTCAAACTTTCAAGTGGTGGATTAGTTTAATGAATTAACACTCTAGATAATTTATTTGGAACCTAATTCTCAATAATAAGGGATCAGTAGCTTAAAAATTTTGAACATTCATTATTTAGGAAAAATTGGAAAAACGGTATTTTTGTAAGTTCTCAAGACAAAAAAAGTTACAAAAAATTTTCTTGAGTGAAATCAATGGAAATCAGCTTATTTTAGCACTTATAGAAGGTTTGGATGCAACTTGGAAAAAATAGGAGAATTTCAAGCCAAATTGCCTAAAGCCCAATTAACTATTAGATATTTTTCCTATTGAAACACTATTGCTTTCTTCCTAGAACCAAAACCACAACTTCTACCTCCTTTCATCACATCAAAATAGAAATTAAAGGTACTCAATGTGTTCGTAAGTGCTCATGAGCTCATCCATGGTTAGTTTTGTTCTTAAGGTGAAGTTTTCATCATCTTTGAATTTCTGGTACTGTTCATGCAATTTTCATGGTAGAAATCATGGCTGGGATGATTTTTTTTTATGTGTTTGTAAGCTTTAAGATACGGTTTGAGATGCAAATGAGTTGAAACCCAAGATAACTAAGGCTGGGATTTTGGTGTAGCTAAATCCTTGAGTATTGAGCTAGGTGTGGTTTGATTCTCTTACTGCCAGCCATATTTTCATGTTCTAGGGATTTTAGTAGCTCAATAAGGTTGTTCTCTTACTTATGAATTGGTATTCAAGGGCGAGGAAGTGGGAGAATAGGTGCTGGGCAATGAATTAACCATGGAAACCATATTGTGCATTTAACGAGCATTGGTTCATAGCTTTTGGTATTGATTTTGTTCTAGCTAGGAGCTACTGGTCTTAATGGTTTAAATTAGCTCTAAATGATGTTATCTAGCTTATGATTTAGTGGATAAAAGTTAAGAAGCAAGTGAACATTTAATTGGAAGTGTGTTGCCCAAGAATGCCATGAATGTGCATAAGGTGAAATTTTAGGGCTGGTGTAGTTGTAGTTGATTGTCGAAATAAACTGTATTATTCCAATGATTTTGGTAGCTATTTTTTGTTATAATCATTTTTATATACTAGTATACAAGGCATAAAAAATAGGAAAGCAAGGTTTGTTCTGCGTTTATGCCATTAAAAGTGGAAAGAAACAAAAGTTAGGCAAATTGGGGCCGAAAATTCTGGGCTGTTGGTACTTGTTTTAGGAGATATTTCCACGTGTTAAAATTACCAGATGTGATTAAAATGATGAATATAGGTGCTGGGAATAAGCTAGTAAGAGGGCCCCTATGTTTGGCTTGAAACTGAGACAAAAGGCTTAGCACTTGAAGCTTGAAAACTAAGTTATCTAAGGTAAGGGTTAGTTGATTTGTATGCTTACATGTTAAATAAAATTGGAAAAGATACTTGTATATCAAGTGGCTGAATTATTGATGAATTTAACAAGCATGTAAATAGAGTATTGACGGCTATTTAAGAAGCTTATATGATTGGGTTTGGTAGGAAGCCAGATTATGAAATGCATATGAAGTATGTATGTTCATATTTGTAAACTTGTATGTATAGGCAAAAGGAACCTTAATATGGTCTAATTTATGGTGAGTATGATGGTTTGAGAACCTAAGATACCTAAGGTCACCATGATGGGCCAAGGCTTGGGTGAACCTAACATGAGGAGGTGTCCTTAAGCACTCACAAAACCTTGGAACGCTAGCACTAACACATGCATTTAAATAAGCAAATAGTTCACTCCTATACATAAAATAAGGGATATTGGAAAATACAAAAATTCTTTCAAAGCAGTATTTGTATGGATAAGTTAGACTTATCAATTGTAGGACTAATGAGTGAATGAATTATGGGAATTAGCTACTCCCATACTTATTGGCCAATAATATGAGTTTCTAGCACTATGACTTAGCTCAAGTGTATTAGGCAAATATGGACATCTTTATGGATAATATGCATGGTGCTATATCATTGCTTTTCTTGTAGATTACAACCCTTATTATGAACCTTTGGTTCTCATATCCCTTACATGTTTTGTGTGCAGATGCTAGTGTGCCTATGGCTAATAACCAAAAGAATAATCGGTTGTTAGTATTTTCATACCAGGTGTACATGAGTTACCTACCTTGGTCTATTTTTGCTATGTTTCTTTCTTGCAAGTCCATAATTACTTAAAGTACAAACTTGCTAGCCTTTGTGGCAAGTGTAGTGATATTCTTTTTGCGGTGTAGCTCAAGTGGGATTGGATCCCAAGATTCACAGTGTGTAGCATGTGTATAGCACTTTTGTGTATGATATATATATATAGAACAAATACCTCTGGTAAATGCTATGGAGCTTTTGGTTATGTTCCCTAGTATCTTGTATGCGTTCACAGTATGTAATAGCATGTTTTATATGAATGCATATTTTGAAATGCTGGCCAGTTACACCGAGTATATGATATTTTTATGGCCATTGACCTAAAACAATGGTAAGGCATAGTATAAAACAGTAATGCATTAATGATTTAAGCAATTAGTCGGCCGATTAAGGAGCAAGTTGCACAAGCCTAGCACTAAATCATTTTAAGGCACCCTCGGTCCTATATGACTTACATGGGATTATGAGGCAAGCCTGTGACAGTGGTATCTGAGCAGGTTACTAGAGGCATAGGCATTGAAAATCTATATAACCCCTATTATGGCCCTCCTAATGGGAAGCATGTTCAAGGAAGGTAAAATGTTTTAAATCAAGTTTGGAACCTTAATTCAAGTTTACGTAGCAAGAATGGGAAAGTTTAACAAAGTTCACTAAGTTCCATGAAAGTTAAGGCGCTAAATGAGGTTTAGGGGCAAAATGGTAATTTTACATCCCGATCAGTTGAGTTGAGGCCCGAGTGGTTAAAATGAGTTTTTATAACCTAACTTTTAGCTTTAACTCAAACTTAGTTGAAATAAACATAAATTGACCAAGAATAACTAACGTTACCAAAAGAAGGGGGTTTAAGTGTTCCCTGTCCAATATTGTTGTGGCTTAAGTTTTAAACTTGGTTTATAAGATGGTAAAGTGGGGGATGGCTACAATAACCTGAGTTCATCCTTCACACCATCATTTCTTCATCTAATTAAGCCCAAAACAAGAGTTTTTGGTGAAAAAAGAAGCTACAATAAGTATATACGCCATTAGAAGCTTATTTCAAGCATAAAATCATGGTTTTGGAGCTTCGAAGCTTGTTTCCTTCCATCCCCTATTTTTGATATGAGGTAATCAATGTGTTTTTGATTGATTTCATGTTTCTTAGTTGATTGGGAGCTTAGGGTTTAGTTAGAAGTTAGTATTTATGTAATTGGTGCCTTTGGTTGCTTGGAACTAGGTGAAGCTTTGTGGAACTTAAGTTCTTGAGGAAAAGTTATTTCTTTCTTGCTTGTGAAGTGAAGTTAAGATAAGGGAGTTGTGTTTTCAAGTTCAATTAATGTTATTGGAATGAGTTTGCTTGATGAATTCGAGTAGTTCTAGCAATAGCATTAGTTAGTGCAAAAGTTGGATCATGGTGGACTATAAGGTTTGTGATGATTGGAATGATGTTATAATGCATCATAGATTCACTTGTGATAGTTGGTTGTGATATATACAACATGTTTTACATGTATGTGAAGTTTGGAGGCTATCCATACATGTTTAGTATGTTTGGGAAATGTCCAAAGTTCATAGCAGCAAAACTGGGAAAGTTTTTTAGGTTTCACAGATTGGCAATGCGTCGCCAACCTATACCATTTCCCACGATGCTTTGCCAATGCTACTAAATAGACAGCTTGTTGACAAGTGTGGCGATGTGTCACCATAGGCATGTTGGCTGAATTTTCCAAGTTTTGCTAGGAAGGTCAAGGGGAGATCTAAGGGGGTTCTTAGGATACCTTGGGGTCTAAGCATTCTGGGGCTACTCCGAGACTTTCAAAAGTCCTTCGAGACCTAGGAGTTTTCTTGAGTTTTGTAAAGTTTTATGGTTAGTTCTACCATAAGCAAGAAAACTAGTTTACAAATGATCACAAGGAAGTATCGCTAGCTTGGGTGAAAGCTTTAGAACCTTGGTGACCTAGCCGTGCCATTAGCCACGAGGTTGCAAGGTGAAACCTTAGTGCACCTAGTCCATAAGGTCTTTATGGCCTAGTCTACAATAGTCCCACCATAGTGAACCTGTACAACACAAATAGGAGAGGTTTAACTAGTGATTTATCACTAGTTAGCCTGGCAAGCTAAGCTTGCTAGAGGACAAGGCAATGCCTTGTAGTTCAAGGACTAGAAAGAGGAGAGGTCCCGAGGGACCTAGGTATATGCATATGTTAGACCCTCAGGTTATATGAGCTGACAGCAGGTTACATATGTTCTCATATGTGGAGTCCTTTGTAATTTTCTTGTAGGTACAGTGAAATCCCTTACTAAGAATTTCTGAGTTCTCAGTCCCTAGTTATGTTTTACAGATGCTGAAGTTGTTGAGTAGGGTAACCACTAAGGGTTATCGTGGTAGTTTGGTTTTGTTACATGTATTTCACTTGAGACTCTTTATGATTCTAGTCTACTTGGGGTAACTTATTGGTTAAGTAACAGTACTAACTATAGTCTTCCTTTGGTTGTAGAGCCTAGTAGCATGTGGACAAGGACTTTGTGACTCGCCTTTAGGACTTGCATCCAAGGTGGGAGTTAGTTGAAGAAGATCTCAATTAAGGGTTGTATATATAGCACTCTTAGTTGCCTCCATTGTCTATGTTTTGAGGAGTCCTAGACTTTAGGGTTACTCTTGGGTGAGGCCATTAGTCTACTTTATGTATGAATGCTCCCACACAAATATTATGTGTAGTAAACTCACATAAATGTTGACTTTGTATGCTTTAGCTATTGTTTTCTTTAGAGATGTCTTGGCCAAGTTATTGTTTTATGGATTTTATTAATCCAAGTCAAAGCATAAAGAGCATGCATTTTGCATATTCTAGGTTAATCAACTAGCATCACAGAATTTTAAACCGCGCACATATACAGCTAGCCAATTGCAACTACCGTGAGACCAGTTCTCATAGACTTCCTACGCAAGGGCCAAGGATGGCCATGTCAACCCTTGTATGATGGTAATTAATAATTTGCTATTATTTTCCCTGAGAATTGTATCTGTGGATGTCTTTTGGACTTGACAGGTATAAAATGGTAAACACAAGGAATAGCAGAGACTAGGATTTGGGTTAGGGCTTAAGGTTAACCCACGGGGTGACCTAGATGTTGTAATTGCTTCCATGCATCAACTAGGCCCTAAGATAAATGAGTGAAGGTATAAGTTACCTACTACAGAGACAGGTAGTAGGGGGCAAACTCCACCAGCAAGCCAGGCACCATCACCTCTTCCACCACCAGAGCCACAGCAAAATCTTGCGAGGGGCCAAGCTAACCCAGGTGCCCATGCTGGGGAGCATGAGTATTGCTGACTATGAATTCAAGTTCATGGAGGATAGCTTGAGGTACATGACTAACCTAGGCATAGGAAACAGTAAGAGGTTGAAAGACGTAGAGTGAGAAACATACCAAGGTGGATGGAGATTGTTCAAGATTTCTAGTCATTTTCTCTTCCTATGTTTGATGGATCTGAAGATGCCAATGCTGCAAATTATTTCATAAGCAGGTTGAATACACTACTTAAGACATTGGAGATGGATTCTCTGGAGAGTGTGCTGCTAGCACCCTTTCAACTAGCTAAGAGAGTAGAGGTATTATGGATGAGAGTTCAGAGTTAGCTTTAGGAGGAGACTGAAGGAAGATTAGACTACAGACAAAGGGTTCTCACCTAGATTGAGTTTGAAAGGCTATTCAAAGATAAGTTTATTAGTGATGCTATGTAGGACCGAAAGAGGAGAAAGTTTGAGTTGCTAACTCTAGGGCAAATAAGCATTGTTGACTATGAATTCAAGTTCAGCACACTCATATGTTATGTTCCATACACGGAAGACCATGAGGAGACTAGGGTAAAGAGGTTCCTACAGGGACTCAAGCAGGAGTTCAGGCAACCTATCATAGCTGGAAGAGTCCAAGCTTACCTTTATGTGGTCCAAAGAGCCATAGCACTAATGGCAGACATAATGGCCGATGAGGCTAAAAGCCATAGGCTGATGGATATGGATCATCCAAGAAGTTATGCATGCAAAATAGGCCACATCTTGACATAGCTGGAGAGCACACTAGTGCCACCCAAAAGTTGTGGATTTTTGCATTCTATTTTAAGCAAGTTGTGAATGTTTCCATTCCATTCTAAACAAGTCATGAATGTTTCCATTTCAAATAAGTTATGAATGTTTCGATTCCAAACTTGTTGTGAAAATTTCCATCTCATTCTAAACAAGTTATGAGTGTTTCCATCCTAAACAAGTTGTCAATCCTTCTATTGCAAACAAGTTTGACTATTTCTATTCGAAACTAGTTGTGAATGTTTCCATTCCATTCGAAATAGGTTAGGATTTCTCTATTCTATTCTAAACAAGTTTTGAATGTTTCCATTCCATTCTAAACAAGTTGTGAATCTGTCCATTCTAAAGAAGTTGTGAATGTTTCTATTCCAAACTAGTTATGAATGTTTCCATTTCATTCTAAAGAAGGTGTCAATGCTTTTATTCTAAACAAGTTGTGAACGTTTCTACTTAAATAAAGTTGTGACTATTTCTATTCCAAACTTGTTGTCAATGTTTCTATTCCAAACTAGTTGTGAATGTTTACACTCCATTTCAAAGAACTTGTGATTATTTCCATTCTATTCTATAGAAGTTATGAATATTTCCAATCCCTTCTAAACATGTTATGAATGTTTCCATTTGAAAGAAGTTGTAAATGTTTCTATTACAAACTAGTTCTGATTGTTTCCATTTTATTCTAAACAAGTTGTGAATGTTTCTATTCCAAACAGGGTATGAATGTTTCTATTGCAAACAAGTTGTGAACATTTCTATTCCAAACTAGTTATGGATGTTTCGATTCCATGCCAAGAAAGTTGTGATTGTTTATAATCCATTCTAAACAAGTTGTGAATGTTTCCATTTGAAAGAAGTTATGAATGTTTATATTCCAAACTAGTCGTGATTGTTTCCATTTCATTATAAACAAGTTGTGAATGTTTTGATTCCAAACAAGTTATGAATGTTTTTATTCCACACAAGTTGTGAATGTTTCAATTCTAGACAAGTTGTGAATTTACCCATTCCATTCCAAACAAATTGTGATTGTTCCCATTCCATTCTAAACAAGTTTGGAATGTTTTAATTCCATTCTAAACAAATTTGAATGTTTCCCTTCAAAAGACCTTGTTTTCTATTCCAAATAGCTATGAATGTTTCCATTTCATTCTAAACAAGTTGTGAATGTTTCTATTCCAAACTAGTTCTGATTCTTTCCATGTCATTCTAAACAAGCTGTGAATGTTTCCATTCCATTCCAAATAGGCTATGATTGTTTGTAGTCCATTCTAAACAAGTTGTGAATGTTTCCATTCCTTTATAAACATGCTGAGAAAGTTTACTTTTGAAAGAAGTTGTGAATTTTTCTATTCCAAACTAGTTGTGAGTGTTTTTGTTTCATTCTAAATGAGTTATGATTGTTTTTATTCCAAACTAAATATGAATGCTTCCATTTCAATCTAAACAAGTTGTGAATGTTTCAATTCCATACTAGTTGTGAATGTTTCCATTCCATTCCAAATAAGTTGTGATTGTTTCCATTCCATTCTAAACAAGTTGTTAATGTTTCCACTCTATTCTAAAGAAGTTGTGAATGATTCCATTCGAAAGAAGTTGTGAATGTATTTTGAACTAGTTGGGAGTGTCTCCATTTCATTCCAAATAAGTTGAGAATGTTTCTATTCCAAACAAGTTATGAATGTTTTTATTCCAAAAAAGTTATGAATATTTTTCTTCCAAACTTGTTATGAATGTTTCTATTCCAAACTAGTTCTAAATGTTTCCATTCAATTTTGAACAAGTTGTGACTGTTTCTTTTCCAATATAAATAAGTTCTGAATGTGCCCATTCCATTTTGACCAAGTTGTGACTGTTATTGTTCAAAAAAAGCTCTGAGTGTTTGCATTCCATTCTAAACAAGTGAAGTGGAAACATTCACAACTAGTTTGGAAAATAAACATTCACAACTTGATTGGAATGGAAACAGTCACAACTCATTTGGAATGAACTAGAAACATTTACAAGTAGTTTGGAATAGAATCGTTTACAACTTGTTTAGAAAGAAATGGAAACACTTGCAACTAGTTTGGAGTAGAAAAATTCACAACTTGTGTGGAATGGAAACATTCACAACTTCTTTAGAATGGAATGGAAACATTCGCAACTTGTTTGCAATAGAGACATTCATAGCATGTTTGGAATCAAAACATTCACAACTCACTTAGAATGGAATGGAAACATTAACAACTTGTTTAGAATAGAAACATGTACAGCTTTTTTAGAATGAAATGGAAACATTCAAAACCAATTTGGAATAGAAACATTCCCAAATTCATTTGAATAGAAACATTTACAACATGTTTAGAATTAAACGGAAACATTCCCAACATGCTTATATAAAAATGGAAATGTTAACAACTTGTTAGGAATAGAAACATCCACAACATGTTTGGAATGGAAACTTTCAGAACTTATTTGGAATAGAAAGATGTACAACTTGCTTATAATGAAATAGAAATATTTACAACGAGTTTGGAGTAGATACATCGACACATTATTTTGAATAGCATTCACAACTTGTTTAGAATTGGATGGAAACATTTCGCGAGTTGTTTGGAACAGAACGATGTACAACTTTTTTAGAATGAAATGCAAACACTCACAACTAGTTTAGAGTAAAAACATTCACACATTCTTTTGAATAGAAACACTCACAACCTATTTATAATAGAATGGAAATATTCCCAACTCTCTTATAATGAAATGGAAACATTAATAGTTTGTTTGGAATGAAATGAAAACAATCAAAGCTTATTTGGAATGAAAACAATCAAAACTTATTTAGCATCAGAACATTCACAACTTGTTTAGAATGAAAAGCAAACATTTAAAACTAGTTTTGAATGGAAATGTTCACAACTTGTTCAGAATAGAATGTTTCTATTTGAAACAAGTTCTGAATGTTTCCATTCCATTCTAAACTTGTTATGGATGTTTTTATTCCAAACTAGTTATGAATTTTTCCATTTCATTCTAAACAAGTTGTGAATGTTTTCATTTCAAACAAGTTGCAAATGTTTTTGTGAATCTTTCTATTACAAGCTGGCTGTGAATGTTTCCATTTCATTCAAAACAAGTTGTTAGTGTTTCCATTCCACTATGAACAAGTTATGAATGCTTTAATTCCAAACAAGTTGTGAATGTTTCTATTCCAACCTAGTTGTGAATATTTCTATTACAAGCTAGTTGTGAATGTTTTTAATCCAAACTAGTTTAATGTTTCATCTTCATTCTACATAGGTTTTGAATGTTTCTATTCCAAACAAGTTGTGAATGTTTCCATTCCATTATAAACAAGTTGCGATTATTTTCATTTAAAATAAGTTGTGAATGTTTGTATTCCAACCTTATTGTGATTGTTTATATTTTATT